>JADLZL010006588.1:0-53171 GCA_015844335.1 Chrysopogon serrulatus
AATTTCTATTTTGGGGATGTGCCTTGAAAACACTAAATAAAATAAATGATTTAACGTTTCTCTAAAAGTTTCCAACCTTTTGTTAAGTTTGTTCTCAATCTAAAGAGTGAAGAAACCATTTTCTAAAACTTTTTACAATTTAATATGACTTGTTAGTTGCACTTCATGCCATTGCCGCAGTGTTCTTGTGTGAAAAATGAGTTTAAATGTTTTCAAACGCGCATCGGGTTTCATTGAAGCAAATCCCTATTAATCTTTGACCAACTTTCCTTGGCCTCAATACCATGATCAAGTCCTTGGGAACCACATAATACCTTAATCATTGATCCTTGTTCTAAGAACCTTGATGGATCCCAAACTTTCACCTTGCCGGACACTCAATCTTATGCCCTCCCAAAACCCTAACTAGTCATAGCCCTGCTCTCTCTCTTTTTCTTTTATCCTTTCTCCCTTATATTTGAGCTCCTAATCTCTTTTGATTTAGTCTTCTCCATAGCCCAAAGTCTATGCTAAGTGACCAATCTTTATATCTCTTCTTTCTCACACAATTCAATCTCATATTGTTCAAGTCAAATCAATCACGTGTCATGTATCCAAGTTAATCTCAATTTTGACTTGCTTTTCTTTCCTCACCTTAGGAAACATCTACATGGGCCCTTTTCCCTTCACCTTTTCTCCTCTTGATCAAATCCAAACTTGTATGTGATCCATCCTTGAAATCTCTATAGCCTTAGTCCCACCTCTTTGAAACTTCCAATTTCATGAAAACCCTAATCGCAACTCTGATAACTTGGTGGATCAAGCCCAACTCTTTCTTTCCATCTTGTCTTATCTTGGGACAAATCCACCAACTTAGATCATTAGTAAACCACACCTCCCCATTTCTCTCTTTTGCTAATGGGTCAACCCAACTCTTTCCATCCTCTGACACCGTTCCGGTCCAAACCTTACCTTAGCTCTCGCCTCGGATCAAAGCCCAACCATCCTTCTATCTTTTGTGGACCAACATCAAGCCCAACCAGCCCTCTAACTCTTCCTATCCTCTCTCCCACGTCAGCCCCTTGGATCCCTCTCATTCTCCCACAAAAATATCAACCAAGACATGAAAATATCAAGCCAAGACCCTTTGCCTTCCTACCCCTTCACCTCCCCTCACCATCCCTTCATATATACCACCCCCACAGCCCCCTCACGCCTCCCCTTCATTTCCCACGTCAAGGACAGAGGAGGGACGCCCCTGCAGCTCCTCATCCTCCCCCATGGCTGCCCCGATCAACCGCAATGCGAGAAGGATGCCCCGATGTACTAGATCAACGTCACCGGCCGCCGTTGATGCCTCTCCTTGCCCCATCACACCAATCCCCATGGTGAGAACCCTCCCTCATCATCCCCACGTTGTTCTTGTGTTCCTCGCTGCATACCAAGTGCCGTAGATGACGTATGGTTGATCCCCGATGAAGATTACCCGTTGTATGTGTTGCTGTCCTCGTGGGCAGATTTGCTGCCATTCACGGAATCGGTGTTCCTCGCTGTTTCGTGCCTCCAATCATCAATCCCTTTGGTGGAGTTGTAGATTACATCCTTGAACACACCTCTGTAAAATGGTTTCGCCATAGGAGTTGAGAAACTAGAGATATCGCCATCTCCGTACCCGCTGCTCCTGCTGTCTTGGCGGTGCAACTCTGAGTCGTGTTGGCGTTCCTTGCTAATCCACAGCCCAAATACACTATCCCTTGAACCCACATGCTCATGACATCCCTGCACATGATCCCACAAATTGGTTCGGCTATGCAATCCCCGATGGCCAAGATATCGATGCCGAAGCGTCCACAACTCCTGCTGTCTAAACAGCAATTACCCTGTTTTTGGCAATGGCGTTCCCGTTGATCAATTGAACCCCAATATGTATCCTTTGGCTAGACTATCATTTACATACTTGCACACACCTCTGCAAGGTTCCATGGTCATATCATCAAAGACGCGAAAGAGATATTATCCAGTTTTTTGTGCTCATTGTCTCTGCTGCCCGCGGCGCATTGATGCGGTTGGCATGCGCGTTCTCGATGATTCGCTACTCCGGTGGTCAAGCCCTTCAACCACAGTGTTTATCATATACTTATACACATATCTGCAAGTTGTCTTGTCCATATAAACCACATCACCAAATATAAAAACATCATTGTGTCGCTGCTCCTATCATGCCAATTGCCATCAACCACGCAATGCCATCTTGTAATCTCATTTCCCCGACTATCCAACGGTCAAAACATCATGCACTTTTGCCACAATATACTCTATACAATACCTAGAAACCTCACAAAATATACCACCCTTTGGTCCTTTTGATAACCATGCAACCGCTCATCATAACTACCGCTATCCACCGTCGAGTATGCTCAGCCGGTGCACCATTCTCCATAATCTTTTCCCTTTATCTTGAATCTACCATAGTGCATTGGTTAATAATGACATGTTTCCAAGTAACCTATACACATATCCAACCCTTGTTGTTCTGATGTGTATGTTTCTTCCGGTCCAACTTCACCTTGCTCACCTAAAATCAATCGTTTTCGTCTATACCTTTCAACTTCCATATCCTTTAATCGTGGCTTTTGTTTTGGTTATTTTGCGCTCAAGCGATTGTAGTTACAAGTCCTATGTGTTTCAAACCTTTATGTGTTGTTTTTATAATACTTGGTGTACTATTTCTAGGTTTGTTTAAGATGATTTTGCTGGTTGATGCTATCGTTAGAGGTGGAGCTGTACAAGGATGATTCGAAAGGAAAGGATGGAGAGTTTGTCAAGCTTTTGGAAGGCAAGTGTAACATGAGTTCCTTTGTTACCTAAGAACTATATAATCACTTTCATATGCATGTGTCTAATATGATGAACCCATAAGGACTTTACCTAGTACTTTGTACCATATTCTTTGATACCCCGAGTTGATGCATATGGGTAGCTTTGCTTAGGTTGCAATCACCTAACTTTATATTAATTTTGATTAATAACTTATGGATCAATGGTTAAAATGATGCTCTTTGGTAACATGGACAGAAGGGGGCTAGAGCATTGGGCTTTCTTGGGTGCTCTAGTCTGCCCTCCATAAGGACTCAATCTTAAAGCAGCCACCCAGGACATCCGTACAACCATGAGGACTATATGGCTCTGGTCTTGGCTAAGTAACTAGATTTCTCTAGCTTGTTAGTGGTTACCGAAAGGCGCAAGAGGGGGGCCTAGGTTGCAGAATGGCTTCTTGCCTGTCAAGATGTGTTGCTGGGCTGCGGTCATTTGTGCACCAGTCTTGAAGGGGGGCTCCATTCGCCTAGCTGCTGAAACCTCGCGGCTACTAACTTGTTAGGGTGTCTTTGGAAAGGCCTCGTAGTGAACCCTGCCGACTTACCTCGGAAGTGAGTCAGAGGTTGGCCGCCTCAGGCATATGGGTATCATGACTCATGGTGAAAGTGTACACACTCTGCAGAGTTTGATCAAACTGATATATCAGCCGTGCTCACGGTCACGAGCGGCCTGGATCCTTTTCGAGATAGATGGATCGATGGATGGTTCTGGTGATATTTAATCTTGATGATGGTAATTAATTATATTTTACTTGGGGTGCTAAGCATAACCTAGAAAGTTAGGTATAATAATAAAACATGATCAATTAAAAGTGCTAACCTTGATTCAGCCGTGTCTAGCCTTTTGAGCCTTGCATCCCCTCATGTTATGCTTGCTGAGCATGGTGCGCTGACGCTTGCTTTACAATCAACAAAATCCCGGATGGGTACCAGATGGTGGTTGAAGTGAACTGTTCCTAGTGGAGTTCCAAGGGTGCTAGGCGAGTGCTCTCCCAGTCAACCGTCCCTGTGGAGTATGAAGACCCAAAGACAGAAGATTAAGAATACTTCTATTGTGCTTTGTTATAGATGTAAGTCCTGTTGTAAATATGTTTCGATATATAATAAAGCATTGTCTTTGATAATCTCCATTTTTGTTGCTATATGTGCTGTGTAGACATCCTGGGCACACATATAGTTAGCGCTTGGTATTCTTCGAAAAACCGGGTGCGACAGGCTTGGAGGTGGAGGGCAAGGAGTACAGAGCTTTTGTCCAATTCTTCCTTGATTGTTCCATTTCAATGCTCCTACTATTTATGGTCTGGATAGGACTTGGCGTACAAGCAAGGAGGAGGATTCCATATCGAACACGGATTCCTCCTTTCCCAAATCAATTTACTAAATTCCATCTATTAACTTCCTAACTTGCTGAATTATCCAAAAGAAAACTTGTGACAGCGTGGAAGGAAGGTGGGCGGTGGACGACAGCGCCTGGGGCAAGTAGCCGATAGCCGGGAAGCCGCCTCCCATCTAGGGTGCGGCGCCCCCTTCCTGCAAACATGGGCAGAGCACTTGGTGCAATTCATGGTTAGAAAACTAGTGGCTAGGCAGAGAATGCTGAAGGAATAATTTAGGCACAAGACATTTATTATCTCCTAAAAACTTGAGCTCCCGTTGCAACACACCAGTACAAATCTAATTTATAAAAAAGAACCATGTAAAACTGTTACTTTTATATTGTACAAATCTAGTATCTTTATGCCCTGTAGGCTAGCATTTATGGATGCATTAAGCATTACAGAGGATATCATTTTACTATCAAAACATCGTCTCCATAATATTGCTTATATAAATACTTCGAAATTAGTTTGTACTAATAGATTAGTTATAATGTAAATGCATCAAGACCTACTGTCGCCGATGCATACTCCTTCCTATGGGATGGGGCATAGATACAAGGAAAAGCTAAGCCAACAAACGACTGCAAAAACAACTCTACTACAGAAACAATATTTAGAGGCACCACCTTTTCTTTTCCTAGAGACGGCTCTGTCACTACAGGGGTGATGATTCTTTCCGTTGTCATATGTTATATGATTTAAGCTACCAACTGAGTGAACCAAATTAAACCTGATGATTAATCTGTTTAGTATCATTTTACTTTTGTTTCATAATAATTTGCCTATCGATTTTGCTGGTACAGCAGGGAAACTTCTCCCTGTCGGTGGTTAGGCCATTTTGCTATCGTTTGATCTTTGTGACTGCGAACTGACAGGAAATTTCAATTTCCCTGTCAAGCTTGCCCTGTTCTTATTTTCTGCCAATAGGCGTTCAGATTTTTTTTTGTCGGTATGCTAATTTTCCTGTCTGGTTTCTCGCTGACAGGGAAATTCACGTTTGCAATAGTGAATATATCAAAACCATTAATTGTATAGAGATGCCGATAGGGACCCATTGACCATCTCTAAAAGCACATTGTCATATTTGGCTGTCATGTCAATCACCTCTAAAAATGACCTTCATGTTCAAGGTCGCTTGATAAGACCAATCATGTGTGTAGAAATTAGGTTTGAGACAACTCTTGTTTCTCACCGCATGTACAGAAATTGTAGTAGTGCAGCCTGAGGCCTAAAATATATGGTACTGTTTCCAGCAATGTGTGTCTGGCCTTTCTAACTTGGCGACCTACGTACCTTATTTTTCCCCACATCCTTGTCTCTTCGGGTGATATGTCCAGGGGCGGCACGCTAGGTTCTACAATCCGGGGGCATGAGGCCTGACGCTGAGAGTGTCGGCCAAAACGAGCGGCATGACAGGCAGCCCTAGCAAAAAGAACCGTAGCGGAGAAGCATGAGCATCAGCATGCGTGAATCACATAGGCCTGGCTCATCAAGTGCGGCTCCTGGTTGTTTTTTTAATTCATTTGTATATTGACAGTCCTTGTTTTAATGACGTATTGAAATTAATTTATATATGGGATTGGATCATGGCCTCTGCAAATATCTTGAAGAAAGGAACAACATGCATTTGGATTCCTATAATTGTGTCCTATGCAACCTCTTGATAGAAGAGACAACGCATCATCTGTTCGTAGACTTCCTTTGCCAGAATGTTTTGGGATATAATTGACATTGACATCCCTAAATCCCCCTTTTCGTGGAGGCAGTTATCCTTATATTTTGGACAGTTTGGACAGCAAGTACTGATGTTATTTTCATAGGAATCAGAATGTACTTGGCAGATTGTAGAAGGGTGTTCCTCAAGGAGACAGTCTTCTTCAATTCAGAATGAAACCAAATCAATTAGATCATTTTTATTCATGCATACAAAATCTGATATAAGTAGCTGTCTTAAGCTAATTTTCTTTGTTTCAGTTTTAGTTTCTTAAGCTCTTTCTTCCACAACCTCCCCTCTCCTGTTCCTTTGTACTACCCTGTGACTTCTTACTTGGTTGGTGCTATGGCACCTCCACATTCATAAAAAAAAAAAAAAGTCATGTGGGGCTTACCCTGTTATCCCTTCAACGACCAGAAGCGGCAGTATGTGTTCAATTTATATCCCAAATGAATGTGTGAGTAGTATAACTGATGTGCCTGTGGCCCCGATATCTGGAGTGAATTTTTTATTTGTATACTAGGCCAGGAATGACTATAAAATGAATTGTACAAAGCAAGCTCAAGCACCACTAGTGTTTTTTCAATGTTACGTTACCACAATCCAAGGAAATTTACATAATGTAAGAGCCTTGACCTGTGGCTTGGAAACGATGAAAAACAAAAAGAAAGCTACAGCAGCAGCAGGAGCATCTTGTTGTCTCCGGACATTAAGGATTGAGAAGCATCAAGAAGTAGCCCTCAACATGGTTGGGTTAAAAGCGGGCCCAACTCGTGAACTAGCCATGGACAGACCATTTTGAAGGCCACGAACGGGTTGCCATGGTTTGACCTGCTTCCATGGTACCCTTCTTCGTTGAGCACCCGACCAAGGAGCCACCGACAGCAAGATGGGCTCCGCATCCGCATTGTAGCTGCCTAACATCACCACCGGCAAGCAGTGCCAGATCCCCCCAGCGCCATGCGCTGGGTGTAGCAGTTGGTCGATCGTCATTGCCTGGATCTTCCCGGCTGGCGCACGCGACATCGGGATGAAGAACTGCTGGAGGATGTCGACGAGGAAGAAGGTGATTGTTGGGGGAAAATTCCTGCCCCAACCTCCGCTCCGAGGCGCAGGTCCCCTAAAAATTCACTTGACCTCTCGTATATTGTTTCTAGCTTCTTTTGTTTCTTTCGGGGAAAGAGGAATCTCCGCTGGCATAACCGGGAGGCGGAGGCCGTCGATAGGGGACGCCCGGCGGCTCGAACCCCGAGGATGGCCGAAGGACCGAACCTCCGCCAAGGATGGCCGGAGGTCCGGACCTCCGATGGAGTGAGACCGGGAGGCGAAGGTCACCAAGGAAAGGCGCCCGGCGACCCCAAGAGCAAAGACGGCCGGAGGTCCGAACCTCCGAGTGAGCCCACGGCCCACCAAGGGGGCAAGGGTGAAGGCGCAGATGTGGCCCGGCCCATGGCAAGGTGAGGGAAGATGTCCATACTGCCCCTGGGAAGAAAAATAGCGGTTAGAGCTAGGTCAAAACTGCCCCTAGGGTTTGATGGGCAAATGTGTAATAGTCTAGAGGGGAACTGTCTAGCAGTCACCTATAAAAAGGGGGACTCAGCACTGTTGTAAAGGTTGTTGAGAATTTAATAAGAACATTTACTATTCAGGCACAGCTTCCGAGATTCATTGTCCGAACCCGTTGGTGGGAGTGAGGCATTTGTGGGACCCGGGTTTGGGCGAAGCTTTGGACCTTCAACCAAGCGGGAGACCTCCGCTCATCCCCCAGCCCCTGTGTCTCCTAAGTGCGGCTCTTTCCGCCAACATTGGCGCCCACCGTGGTTAGCCAACAAAAACCCAGACATGCCACCTAGGAAAAAGAAAACAGCCAAAGCGCCTGCGCGCGGAGGCACCTCTCGGGAAAGGCCAAGGCGCGCAGTGCGCAGCACCTACGCAGATCCTCCGACACCAGAACCAGAACAAGGCGGCGTGGAGGATACCACCGCCGTGCCACTGCAAGGCAATGAGGAACCAGCTACAGCCCAACAACCAGAACCAGCGGCTGCAGCACCAGAAGATGAGCTGTAGTGTACAAGCCCAACTAAGAGAACCGCAGAGTAAAGGGGAGAGAGTCGCGGCCTTCGCAAAGAAGGCGCAGGGCGGCACAAACCTCCCAAGCCGTTGCAGAAGCAAGGCAACAAATGGCGATCCTGCAAGCAGAGATACAAAGCATGCTCATGGCGCAGACACAAGAAGGGACACCCACCCAAGGGCCAGCTTTTGCAACCTTCGCTACTAACCAACCCCAATTAGGTGCACCCAGCCAGAGACCAGCCTTCGCCATCTTTGGCGCAGCACAAACACGGACAGTGGACCAAAAATCCCCACTGTCAGAGGGTTTACAAGCGGCGGCATGGCCGATGGGCTACAAGCCAATCACACTACCAAAATTCAACGGCAAGACCGACCCCAGACAGTTCATCATGAGTTTTGAAGCGGCGGTAGCCTCCGCAGGGGGGAATGACGTAGTTCTCACAAAATCCTTCGTCATCGCAGCTGAGGGGGACGCATTTGCTTGGTACTCTATGCTCAAGTCAAGTTCAATCTACTCGTGGGAGAACCTGCGCGACAAAATAATGACCAACTTCAAAGGGTTCTCAAGCGAGTCACTGACAGCGTCAGACCTGTTTCACTGCAAGCAGCAAAAAGACGAGTCCCTAAGAGAATAATACCAACGCTTTGTCCAGCTGAAGGCGAAGGCCCCTAACGTACCAGAAGAGGTAGCAATAGAAGCAGCAGTCAAAGGACTGAAGATTGGTCCGTTCGCAGCACACCTAGCCAGAGAGAAGCCTGAAACTATGGAAGCGTTGTACTCCGAGTTTGAAAAATACTGTAAGTCAGACAACGACCTCCGGAAAAGAGTTGAAGAGCAAAATCAATACAGACAAGCTCAAAACGCAAGCAGGCAAACCTCCGACTCAGGGAGGGGCTACAAACAGCAGCAGCCCCAAAACAAACAAGTAATGGGAATTGATCAACAAAACCAGCCAAACCAATAGTTAGGCGCACCAGCAATACCGCAGTCCACCAAAAACCAATCGAGGCAAAACACAGGAAGGAATTGGAACAACAATTCTGGCAACAGCAGGAAAAAGCCGTATTGTTTTTTCCACGGAGAAGATAAGGGGCATGTCACAAAAGACTGTCCAGAAGCAAAGGAAACCCAGGAAAGAATGAAGAAGAGGAAAGAGACGGAGGCACCGTCATACCAGCAACCCAGGGAAGTCAATCACACCTCCGCGCCAAACTGGCAAAACCAATACTGCCCGATATACTCAGCCTTAAACAGCACCCAAATACACCCCTCAACACTAGCAGCAGCATATTTCCCGAGCCACCTACCCGCATGGCGCCCGGCACCTCCGCATGCAGGCTCAACAGCAAATCTCAGCCAGTACAGGCTAGAACAAGCACCAGCCTACAGCCACCCAAGGCCACCTAGCATAACCTACTTAGATAGCCAACCTCAAAGCAGAACCTATGAGGCATTACTGCCACCTCCGCCACTCCCACCTCAGCAGCCGCAAGTACAGCCAACAACCCAAGCGAAACAAGAGCCAAACCAGGAAAATCAACACAACCCCCACCACCCACTACCAACCATTGGCCTGATATTACCAATTAGCGGAGGCTCAGCAATGGAGTTTCAAACCAAAAAACAAAAGAAGGACCACCTCCGCCTAGTGAACAATGTAGCAGTCCAAGGCCAAGTCAGAGCGACGGAATGGTCCAAAGTGCCAATAACCTTCACCGAGCAAGATCTGAAATTAGAAAGTTACCCCCATACTGACGCGATGGTAATAACAGCGAACATAGCAGCATGGGAAATAAAAAGAATTCTGGTGGATTCAGGAAGCTCTGCTGATATACTGTTTGCAAGCACCTTCGACAAAATGCAGCTCGGCAGGAACCAGCTGCAACCTTTGGAATCTCACCTCGTTGGATTCGGGGGGAAGAAAAATGGAGGCAATGGGGAAAATTGCACTCCCAGTATCCTTTGGGAATCAGAGCAATGCCAGAACGGAATACGTAACCTTCGACATCGTCAATCTTAACTATCCCTACAATGCCATTCTAGGCAGGGGTTTCTCTAACAAGTTTGGTGTAGCAATCCACATGGGTTACCCTGCGCATGAAACTACCAAATACCGCACGGTGTAATCACGATCTATGGAAGCCAAAAAGAAGCAAGAAACATAGAAAAAATAATACACAAGCTCAAGTAGAAATGTCAACTCTGTAGCTGCAGAGGATCGAGCAGGGGGGAACCTCTAGATATGCCCAAAGGGAAAACAAGCTTCAAAGCTGGAAGAAAAGATGAAAAAATGACGAAGTCGGTGTGCTTGGAGCAGTCCAGACCAGACAGAAAGATAACAATAGCCTCAAATCTAACAAGTCAAGAAGAGACAGAGCTAGTGGAAGCCCTAAGAGAAAACAAAGATGCCTTCGCATGGTCTGTGGAAGACCTCTGAGGAGTGTCTAGAGATGTCATACAGCACTACCTGGACGTTAACCCAGGCATCCGGCCAAAAAAGCAGAAACAAAGAAAAATGTCTGAAGACAGAGTTATAGCAGCTAAGGCGGAGGTTCAAAGACTCCTAGACGCAAAAGTGATAAGAGAAGTCAAGTACTCTGACTGGCTAGCGAATGTTGTACTGGTGCCCAAGAGCAATGGCAAAATGAGGATGTGCATAGACTTCACAGACCTAAATAAGGCTTGCAGAAAGGATGAATTCCAGCTCCCAAGAATAGACACCTCCCTGGATAGGGCCGCAAACTGCAAAAGATTTTCCCTCCTGGATTGCTTCTCAGGGTACCACCAAATTTGGCTCAACAAAGAAGACGAAGAGAAGACAAGTTTCACAACACCCTTCGGCACATACTGCTTCCTCAGAATGCCAGAAGGCTTGAAGAACGCAGTTCAACCTTCGCAAGAATGACAAGCAAAGTCTTGGGGAATCAGTTCCAAAGAAACGTCATTGCATATGTTGACGATATCATAGTCATGAGCAGAGAAAAAGAGGAGCACATCAAAGACCTGGCAGAAACCTTCGCCAACCTCCGCAGCGCAGGCTTAAAGTTGAACCCAGAAAAATGCGTCTTCGCAGTAAGCCAGGCCAAAATATTGGGATGTATGGTAGGACCAGAGGGAATTGCAGCCAACCCGGAGAAAACAAAGGCGATACTGGCCATGACAGAGCCAGCTTCAAAAAGGGAAGTGCAAAAACTCACTGGAAGAATTGCAGCATTGAACAGGTTTATCTCAAGATCAGCAGAAAGGAGCCTACCATTCTTGAAAGCTCTCAGAACCTCCGACAAAGTTGAATGGGGGCAGGAGCAATCAGAAGCCTTTGACAAGCTCAAAGAGTATCTGGCAAACACCCTAAAAGTCACAGTGCCAGAACAAGGTGCCACACTACTCCTATATGTGGCAGCATCAGATCATGCGGTCAGTGCGGTGCTAGTCCAAGAAAGAGAAAGCGAAGGTCAGAAGGAACAACAACCTGTGTACTACGTTTCTGAAGCCCTCGCAGCAGCTAAACTGAACTACACTCAGGCGAAGAAATTAGCCTACGCCATCTTAACAACCTCGAGAAAACTCAAGCACTATTTCCAAGCACATGAAATCATAGTACCTTCGTCGCAACCGCTGAGAGAAATTCTCAACAACAAAGAAGCCTCCGGCAGAGTAGGCAAATGGGCCACGGAGTTGTCACAATACTGCATAACATATGTCCCACGAACAGCGATCAAATCTCAGACACTGGCTGATTTTGTGGCAGATTGGACACCCTCGCAGCGAAGGTTCCAGAATGTAACAGAGCAAAGTTGGGTAGTACTCACAGATGGGGCTTGGGGAGTCAATGGCGCCGGAGCTGCCGCAGTATTGATATCCCCATCAGGAACCAAAATAAAATATGCAGCCCGTTTGAATTTCAAGGCAATAAACAACATAGCAGAGTATGAGGCACTCATTCTAGGCCTCAACAAGGCAAAGGCCATGGGAATTCAGAGACTTCTGGTCAAAACGGATTCAATGATTGTGGCAGACCAAGTAGAGAAAGAATACCAGGCAAGAGAACCTGAGTTAGCAAAATATCTCGAACAAGTGCGAAGGCTAGAAAGAAAGTTCCAAGGTTTCACCCTAAAACACATCCCAAGGGGGGAAAATATAGAGGCAGACGAACTAGTGAAGGCAGCGGCAAACAACTGGGAATTGCCTGAAGGAACATTTTATGAGCGCATGCTAGACACGCAACCTCCATTTGGAGAAAGAAACGTAAAAGCGAGATACTAGTAACATCGAGAACAAAATTTGGCGAAAGCGAAATAATACAAATGCTCGAAGGAACGTTCAACCCACAGACAAAAGTAGACAAGGAAAGAATGAAGTACAGGGCAAGATCATATGTGCTGATAGACAAAAAACTGTATAAGAAAGGAGTGGTTCAACCACTGCTCAAGTGCATATCCAAAAGCGAAGGCAACGAGCTGCTAAAAGAAATACATGCGGGAACCTGCGGGTCACACATAGGACCAAGAGCCCTATCAGCGAAGGCCCTAAGGCAAGGATTCTATTGGCCAAGTCACGCGAAGGATGCCGAAGAACTAGTTAAAGCATGCGAAGCTTGCCAGTTGTATTCCACCAAACAACCTTCGCCGTCATCAGAACTCCAACCAATACCCCCAATCTGGCCATTACAAAGATGGGGCATGGATCTGGTAGGCCCATTACCAGCAGCACAAGGAGGATTCAAATTTGCAGTAGTAGCCATGGAATACTTTACAAGGTGGATAGAAGCAAAACCATTGGCGTCAATAACGTCAGAAGCGGTCAAAAAATTCTTCTGGTAAAATATAATATGCAGATTCGGAGTCCCGAAGGTACTAACTGTCGACAATGGAAAACAGTTTGACTCAGACAAGTTCAAAGAATACTGCAAATCCATAGGCACAACACTGGCCTTCGCATCAGTATACTACCCAGAATCAAATGGGGCAGTCGAAAGGGCAAACAGAGAAATCTTCTCGGCAATCTCCAAGACATTGTTTAACCTTCGCAAAGGAAAATGGGCAGAAGAGCTACCAAGGGTAGTGTGGTCACACAACACTACAGCCACCGAGCTCTGAGGATACACTCCTTTCAAACTCATGTGCGGGGAAGAAGCAATGACGCCCGAAGAACTAAAACACAAGAGCCTCCGCGTAACTAGCAAGAATAACAAGTGGAAGAAGAATGCTCGAAGGAAGGAATAGAGCAGAGAGGCCGCAGGCCCTTGACAACATCATAAAATATCAAGACCAAACCAAGGCATGGAGAGACAAGAATGTAACAAGAAGGCCGTCGTAGATGGAGACCTAGTTCCGCGGAGGAAACCAAACGCAAGTATGGCGGGCAAGCCGCAACCAAAATGGGAAGGACCCTTCATAGCTAAACGGACGTCAAACCAAGAAGCGTTCAAACTAGAGGACAGCGAAGGTCACACCTCCACTCACACACGGAACACCACAAACCTTAGAAAGTACTACATCTAATGTAAGAGGACCTCCGCAGAATTATAAGTGAAGGTACCCTCAGCATAGAAACGTTTTTCGCCCTTAATTTCCCTTTTTTCGCCACTTGGCGGCAGCCTGCACTCTTTTCCTCACACGGGGGCTCCTTTGAGGAGGTGAGGTTTTTAACGAGGCAGGGCCTTTGTAAACAACCTCTGAAAATATAAAGAGGCTCCTCCAAGAAAAAAAGAAGAAAAGAAAAAGGCACATCACGAGCAAAAAGGTCGAAGAGCTGCCAGCAACGAAGCAGCAGACATTCGACAAAACGACATAGCGAAAAAAGAGGACCTATCGGGCGAGCCGGCACGGCCGTGCACACGCCCAACCGGACCTCCACGGCAAATAATCGCCTAGTAGAGCCTGGAGATAACCTCCGCTCAAAAATCAAACCTGGAAAAAGACCCTACCAATGGTACGGGCACCAGGCAAGCAAAGGAGATAACCTCCGCTCAAAAATCAAACCTGGAAAAAGACCCTACCAATGGTACGGGCACCAGGCAATCAAAGGACATAACCTCCGCCTAAAAATAAAACCTGGAAAAAGACCCTACCAAGGGTATGGGCACGAGGCAATCAAAAAAAAGACAACCTACGCTACGAAACAATTTTGGGCAAAGGCACAGCTGTAACACCCCGGTGTTACGTTAACCAAAACCTGCCATGTCATCATCATCATTGCATAAGCATCCATGATTAGAGAACCCTAAATCAAACATTTAAAATGAGTTTACAATTCTAGGGTTTGATTTGAGTTTTTCTATGTCACATGTGTATGTGTTGATATTTAAATTCCACTCACAATTTTAATTTTTTTTATAAAAATAATCAACTAAAACCAACCTTGATGTTTGCAAGTGTTTGGCTAACCCTAACTCCCACCCCAAACATGTTTTACAAGTCAAATGAGGTGTAAGAAAGAATCAAATTTGAATTTGGAATTCAAATCCCAAACCCTAGCTTGAGAGGCTAAGTGTTGGAAATTGAATATCATTTTCAAATTTGATGAGCTAGCTTTAATAAATTTTCTAAATAAAAGTTGCTAACCATTGGCACCATTTCAAAGTATGAAGTTTGTACTATGAAAGTGTGCCATTGGTTGAGTTTGAAAAAAGTGCCACAACATCACTAATTATTTGCCCAAGAATTCAATTTCAAAAACCTTTCAAAAAGGGAGATTTTCAAAGTGTTTTTGTCCCCTTTACCATTTCACCTCAAAATATTCAAAATTTGGGAAAACTCCAAAAAATACAGTTTGTGCATCTCTTTAAGCTCTACAACTTTGGTATACAAAGTTTTTTCAAGTTTTTGAATAAAATTTGAAGTAATTTCAAAAGTTATTTGAATTAGAAAATGTCCCCTTTTGAGTTTTAAACTACAATTCAAAAATTATTTGGTTTCATGAAAAACTTCCTAAATGAAAGTTGTAGATATTGAGAAATGGAACAACTTTTATTTTTGGAGATTTTCATCTTTTATTCAAAATTTAAAAGTAATTTTGAATTCCCAACAGGTAGGGTTTTACCCTCTTTTCAAATTTGAAGTTCAAATTCAAAAACCAGTTTGAATCTGACCAAACTCCTTTAATGAAAGTTGTAGAGCACAAAATTTTGAGCCAACTGTATTTTGGGATATTTTTGTGTACAGTACAAATTTCAAAAGTAATTTGCAAAATGGAAAAGTGAGGTGTCCTGCTACAGTGTTGCACGGGGGGGGTGCATGCCAGCTGCTCGGTGCCCATGCCGGCCGGCCGGCCGACGGCCGCCGTGGCCGTTCTCGCGCTTTCCCGCTTTTTCGCGCCGCCAACCAGCTCGTCGGCCGCGCGAACACCCGATCCACTGTCCGGCCCGATGCTCGCTCTATAAAAGCTTCACGCCGGCCGCAATTTCTCCCTTTCTCCCTCACTGCTCACCGCCGGCCACCGTCACCTCTTTGCCAAATTCCCGCAACGCGCTCGTTCTTTGGTTTTGATAGCTTGCACGCAGCTCCGCAATCTCCTTGCGCGTCGCCTGAGTCACTCGTCGCCGTTTGCAACCGGCCGGAGTAGTTCGAACCGAGCCGTCTCCTTCATTTCCGGTCACCCCGCCGCCGTGGTGAGCCATCGCCGTTCATCCTTCTCCAGCCCGGCTCTGAGCTGTTTTCGCGTCGCGTCGAGTCCGCCTGAGGTTGCTGACCACGTTGGTGTGTCTGGCGCCGCCGGAGAGGCTCCGTTGAGTTCGGCCGTGGGTCGCCGCCCATTTGTCGAGCCGCCGAGGGGCTCTTTGTGTGCGGCTCCGGTGAGTCGTAGAGGACGGGGAGCAGCTTCGAGCAGGTCCGCCGTGGGCTGGCCGAAGTTCGGTGGTGTAGTTGGTTTCGATGGAGGGTAGCCGTTGGCACGGACGTCGACGATCGCCCGTCGGCGATCTTGTCTTGGCCTTGGGAGGAGAAGAGAAGAAGAGGAAGGCGCGGCCGACAAGGCGGGGCGGGCCTGTCGGTCGGCGAGAAGAGGGAGAAATGTTTTTTTCCTTTTTCTTTTTTTGATTTTCTGAAAACTAGTTTTCACCTTTTGATGTAATTTTATTTGGGCAGATAAAATTGTGAAAAAAAATATGTATGTGCTCCTTGTGATGTTATCTGTCCATGAAAAATACTAACCCTAGTTTTCCAATGAAATTTAATTGTGCTTTAATTTGCTCCTTTAATTAAGAAATGCAATTTCCATGATTTTTAATAATTAAAATATAAGTTCAAAAATTATGAAATTTGTTTTGTGTGCTAATTAGGTAATGATGATCTTAATTATGAAGTTTGATCCTGTTTTGATTAAATTTTTGTATTATGTTTAATTAATCCCTTTATCAATTAATGTTTAATTAGTTAATTCTTTGATTAATTAGGGTTTAATTAATCTCCAATTAGTAAGTTAATTAGTGGCTTTCAACGACTGTAAAATGGTCAATAAATTAGTAATCACTCTAATCACCATTAGGGTTGCTTGATTTTGGGATTGAGTGATGACCCTAGGTCATTAACCCTAATGACCTTCGGCATTTCATGTTGCTTGAATATCGTTAGTCCGTCGTCGTCGACGCTAGTTATACCTTCTTGATGCAAGGGTACCGTGAAGGAAAGTTGTACTCAAGATCGACTAATAATCGTTGCATCATTATCGCATGCTCTTTTGTTTACTGCATTGTAATCATGCATCTGTATCGTGTAGCTGTCGAGTCTGAGGAGGGAGTCGAGCCGTCTCAGGTTTCCGAAGAGGTTGGATCTGATCTCGGTGATTGGGTAACTGAGCCTCACTTCTTCGAGCCCCAAGGCAAGCCCCGGATGCATTCTAACCCGCCTTTGTATTTCGAAAGCTTTATGATTTCATGTGATGATAATGCATTAGGTGTAGGAGTTGTGTGCTATCCTACTTTGATGCATTTGCCGTACCTTGTTACATTACCCTGTACACCTGTTTTGATTTCGAAATGCTTAGCTGCGCTTAGCCTTGCTACTAGTGTAGGTTTTGATAAATTGTTTTCCAAAGGTGTGATAACAATACTCCCTGAAGGGAATTTACGAAAACCTGATGTTGCTTGTCGTCTATCCTTGTTCCGACGGGGTCAAGGATACACCACAAGAGCATGATGATGAATAAAACGAGACCGGGTGGAGTGACTTGCGCCAGGAGGGGCTAGTGCCCTGGTGTAGTGTCGTCCACTTGTGAGTCGGTTAAGCACCGTTCGTTGCCTTGGCCCTTGGATCATGAGGTTATTGGATCGTACTAGTCGCATGCTAATGGCGGTAAGCTCCCTTGTATGATCCATGCGAGAACGGATACCGGGACGGGAAGTAGCGTGTACCCACACTATGAGTGCACCCGTCGACGGTTAGACTGACGGCGTAGGGAGATGGTGTACTGTACTCTTGTGGCTAGGACCCGTTCTGGTCTGGAGAAATGCAAGTGCGAGTTGATATATGTAAGATGTTTGGTCCTGCATATATCGTGTGGCTAGGAAGCCCCAGCTGGGTATATAAAGCGATTCGAATCGTCGTGTGCTCCACGATATAGGAGCCGTGATCCTTGCACCAGCATCGTAGTAATGATGAAAGTGTGAGAATGGAAAGTTTTGAATCCGACATGTGTTTTACAAGTGATTGTTAAAGTAAGGATTGCCTTAGTCTCTTTTCGCAAAAGGGTGTCTTTTGATCTTGCTAAAGCCTCACCTTGATTCCTATTAGCCAGCATTCCTGAGTCGTCTCCCCACTTTTTGGTCGGGTAAGTCTTTTGGAGTACTTTTTGTACTCAGGGTTTGTTCAACCCCTGTTGCAGGTGAACCGCATGGACAAGAGTGCTACGGCCCTTGTTGCATGACGGTGGTCGAAGAAGTAACCGATGAGGAGTGAATTGAGTGGCCTTTGGGGCGGGGCAACTTTTTTGTTGCGTGGTTTGTAATAAAGTTACATAATGATACTTTCCATTTGGTTTGTAATAATAACACTCTGTTTGTATAAGTTTTACAAGAGGTTTGTAAATTAAGTTATTGTAAGTCTTCCGCTACTCGGTATTTGTATATGAAAACTGTTGTAATCTTTGTGATATCTCTCGTAAGTATCGATCCTGGAGTGATCGTGGTTTATCGGGGATTCACCCGACGGAACATTCTAGATTATGTGGTGCACAATTACGGCTGACAGAGGTCTTAGGGACAATGTCAGGTGCTTGTGGGCCATATAATTTAGAAGGTTCTGCCACAACAGCCAAGCATATGGATACCAGAAGAGCACGAGGAGACAACCTCCGCCGTAACGTAAACCAGTCGAAAACAGGCACGTGACCAAAGTAAATGCCAACCAACCTCAGTAAATGCCATGTGGCCAGACCAAAGGCTGGCAGCAACCACCTCAACCACCAAAAACTTAATGGCATTTATAAGCCAAAACCATATATAAACCACGCATCACCCCTCCCCGACCACTCGGAAGAAAACAGGAGGAGAAAAAAGAGAGGATGGAAGCAGGCGTTTCCCCCAAGTGCAAAGACAAAGAGACACCACGCAAAAGCTTGTAATCAACAAGGCGCAATACGCCAGGGTAGAACTAGGGCCCACGGATGAAGGGGGATACCACGCAAAAGCTTGTAACATCCCCCTGAAGCCGAAGGTTCTACTTCAACAACTCCCAGCCAAACAAAACCTCCGCCAGCCGGAAGATACCACGCAAAAGGTTGTAAGAATTGGAGGGCAGAGCTCAAGACTAAAGGAAGAACCTGCGCCAACTAAACATACCGCAGACCAAGCACGCGATGCTGTGCGAAGGTCCCAAGGCGAGAGAAAACATGCAAAAGTGCAAGCACAGCTCCAGCACCTGTGTCAAGCGGAACAACAGGGCCAAGCATGAGATCAACAGCCACAACTTGATCACAAACGACCGCCGAACCGGCAGGATATGGCTGACCAGAGAACATACGTGGCGCTTGTAAATGTAACAGCGAAGGCAAAAATGCCTGGAACAAAGAGAGGGAAAAACAATAGCCTCCGCTGAAAACTGTAAGATCCGCAATGTAACCACGATTGACAAAATCTACAAGCGTGCAGCATTCATTACATACACCACAAGCACAAACTTACAACAGAACGCACGCGAAGGTGCGAGCAACATGATACAATAGTACAACGCAGCTCATGTAAAAGCGAACTAAGGCGGGGTACTAGGACCCCGCCACGCCAAAGAACGGACAAAATCACTGTGCGGGGCTTCAAGCTCTTCAATGACAAACTTAAACATTTCATTTACATTGTTGTCAGGCCAGCAGTCGAGCATCCGCCCGCTAACATAAACTCCATCCCTCATCATTGTCAATGGAGGTACATCAAGCACTTGCGCAGGTCCCAACAAGGCCACCTGCGCAAGGCAATTTGAAATAAAAAACAAACGACTAAGCAAAAGCTACCTCTCAGAGGTTATGTCTACAAACCAGACTACGCATCAATTCTAAGTTAGAAACTACTCGAGCCCGAGCCTAGGCATCCACCTCCGCGTCTTCGCCGGCTTTCTCCGTCCCGCGCTTGGAAGACTCTGGGCGCGATGCCTTCAAAGCTTCCGCCTTCTTTGGCCCCCTCTGCGCCTCGGCCGCCCAAAGAACATATCGGAGGTTATTAAAAACTAAAAAGAACAAAGCGCCCATTCAAAATAAAGCAAACCACGGTTACCTCCGCGTTGCGTTCCTCGGCCAACGTGCGTGCATAAGTGCGGCCAAAGCGGCTCCAACAGTAGCGCATAAAATCACGCACAACACGCATAGGCATGCGGAGAGTAGACCAAGCAACCTCCTTGGGGTCTGTATATGTAGCTTTCCCCTTCAGAAGCTGGAGGTGCTCGCACCCTACCTCCGTCAAGGCATTTACCAAGTTCTTGGCACAAGAAACGGCCGCAAAATCAGCAATGCCGTCAACAAACTGAGGAAAGTGTGAGAGGCGGGAACGCATCCAGTCCAGCACAGCGGAGGTAGAAGGGTCTTTCGGCAGAGGGGGAGCAACACCGCCATAGCGGCGAATAGCGTCAGAATAGGCACTGGCCACAGTGATGGCCGCCTCCTTCGCCTCATCCAACTGTTTTTGGAGCTCCTCCACTTGCTTCCTCAGCGTCGCGGCAGCCTGCTTCTCAATCTCCACCTCCGTGCGGAGGTTGGCATTAACATCATTGGCCTTCTTCAGCCTTTCCTCCAAAAGCAGGGAGGCGGACCGGGCATCCTCAAGATTCTTCTCTGACGACTTCAGTTTGAGATCGAGGTCCTCAGCAGCTTTCTTGAACGGGCGGAGCTCTTTTAGGTCGGAAGCTAAGGCTTGCTTCTCGGCCCCCGGAGTCTCAACCTCCTCCTTGAGAGCACCTGGGGCCTCATCGCGCCTCAAAGACTTCATGAGAACAAATGAGCTTCCATAGCCTCCGCAATATGATGGCTCTGCGAAAAAAGACAAGAGTTTAACACATCAAAAAAAGTTAAAAACACAAAGCTAATACCAAACTGCAAGCGAGGGTGAACACAAACCACGCTCTGTTGCTCAAGGTTCAGGCGCAGAAGTTTGAAATAGTCCAGCCCCTGTAAATACCTGCGAGTCTCCCCTGTGGGCAAACAAAAAAACCTCAGGATATAAGCTAACATGTTTGACACCAATAAACAGCACGAAGAAAACAGCAAACCTCCAAGCTGCTTGTGCAGGCTATGGAGGGCAGAACTCCACCCACTTAAGGTTTCCATGGAGTCAGCTGCGTAAGAAAAACACCAAACAGATCAAAATACGGTCACAAGGGAAAACGGCAAAGAATGAAAAGTAAAACGAGCCAAACCTTCGCCCGCACCGCGGAAACCTCCGAATGAAGGTCCGGTGAATGGAGGAGGCTCACGTGGAGCTTGGTCAAGGCCGATGCGAGCCATATCAATCCCGGGAGCAGCCTCACCATCTCGGGCAAGTACTTGAGCAAGGCCCACTGAGGGACGTTAGAAGTGGCACAAGCGAAACAAAAGAACAAGAGCGGCGGACACTTACAGAGAGCGTCAGCACCAGCCTCCGCAGCGCCGGAAGCCTCCGAGACAGGTTGACCAACAGGATCAACGTGAACTTTCGGAGCCGGCGCTGCAACCTCCGGAACTGGAAGACCAGAGGGAGGCGCACCTGAACCAGGAGCCTCCGCAGGATGCGGTGTAGGTTGGCGGGAGAAAACCTCCGCCCCTCCTCCGGTACCAACAACGGCATGAACCGAAGCCTCTGAATCATCGGAGCACGCGCCGAAAACACTAGCGAAGGGGGGAATGGAGGCTGATGCCCCAGTAGCCTCAACAGGTGCCCTCTTTGCGGGGGCATGCTCCATCTCAAGCAAGGAAGCCCGCACCGTGGCCTCCGCTTCAACGTCCCGACCTCTGCGGGCCAGGGAAGTAGCGGTAGACGCAGACGAGCTACCGGAGGCAGCATCACCAGCAGACACGTCTGCGCGCTCTGAAACCTCCGCACTGCGAACTGAAGAGCGTGTCCTCTTCCCACGACCCGCACCGGCCCCAGAAGAAGCTCCGCGGCGCTTGCGACCCGCAGGCTTGGGGATGCCACCCGATCCCACCTCCGCAGCCGCAGCAGCAGCAGCTGCAGCCTCCTTCTCGCGAAAAGAAGCAACCAACTTCTTAGGCATAGGGTGATCACCATACGTGACGCCCATCTCCTCAAAGACACGGTTCAAACGAGGCATGTTGCCGCCTCCGCACGACGGGCAAGATACTCCTTATCCGAGATCTCCCCAAGAATTTCTTGGGCCTTCGCTTCAACCTCGCGAACGAAGGCCTCGTCCGGCTTTATCCTCCGGGCGAACCACTCCAAAGCGAGGAAAAGGCACACCCCAAGCATCACCAAAAATAGGAAGTCGCACGTTCTCCAAACGAAACGAGAGCCGTTTCTTCGCCCGCCGCCAGCCGGCGGCGACCATCTCCCGCACCAAATCACGACCTCCGAGTAACGGCAAAGGCAGAGCGGCGTCCCGGTTGCACGCAGTTCGGGCAGCAGTTGGCTTAGTAGGGGCGTGATGGAGTAGCGGCTCACCGAGTCATCACAAGCGAAGGGGATAGCGGGTCACCTTCTTGCCGTCGGCCTCCTCACTAGTATAGCCGGGGGTCCTCACGTAGAACCAATGCAAGGTCCAATCCTTGTCCCATTTGTTCTTCTGGCAGTACGAAAGCTCCAGCCTCGGTTCGGCCTGCTTTCGCTTAGGGAAGAATGAGCAGCTACCGTATTGGCAAACAGCGCCGTCCAACTTCTTGTGTTGCTTCTGCAGCTCGTAGTATTGACAAAAGTCTGTCAATGTCATGGAGCTCAAGTAAGACTCACAAGCCCATGCAAACTTGCTAAGGGCGGCAATTCCATTGGGGGTGAGCTGATGTATCTGTATGTTAAACTCGTCTAGAACATCCCTCAAAAATCTGCGAGGAACGAAGCGAAGGCCGCAAGTGAAGAAGTCACGGAACACCACCGCGTAATCCTTACCGGGCGGCTCAGGGACGACCTCCCGGCCAGGAAGCACCGCCTTGTCCTTCTCGAACCAGCGTTCGGTCACCATGTGGTCCAGCATCATCTTGTTGACGACGCTACGACCAATCTCGTAAGTGATCTTCTCATTCTTGCCAGCCATCTCTAGGGAAGGACTCGGAGGTACCAAATCAGCAAGCGAAGCCTCGACGTCAGAAAGAGTTTCTTCAAAGTCCCCGGGCCTTTCGTGACCGTCTACCATGCAATCTTCAAAGCAGCGAGACCACCCACTGGCTCTAACGCAAAGCAAGCGGGAGTAAGGACCCGAGAATGAGGCCCTAAGCGGAGGTGGAGGAAGCTCGGAAGCCACAGCTGTATTGGAAGCGAAGGCAAGCAAGCCTGTAGTACGGCATGCATGGCCCGCGCCCCCTTTATATAGGCGCCGGGGGCCTCCGACGGGTGGAAGACAAACCGTCAATTCAAGTCACGTCGCACGACGCACCAACCAACAGGTGACACGTGGGCGGTGCGCGGAATACCAAAGGGGGGAAGGGGGACCTCCGCCACAGGAGCGGGAGGCTGAAGAGAACGTTGGCCCACCTGCGCTAGCCCAAGTGCTCTAGGGGGAAATGTTGGGGGAAAATTCCTGCCCCAACCTCCGCTCCGAGGTGCAGGTCCCCTAAAAATTCACTTGACCTCTCGTATATTGTTTCTAGCTTCTTTTGTTTCTTTCAGGAAAGAGGAACCTCCGCGCCGGGCATAACCGGGAGGCGGAGGCCGTCGAGGGGGACGCCCGGCGGCTCCGAACCCCGAGGATGGCCGAAGGACCGAACCTCCGCCAAGGATGGCCGGAGGTCCGGACCTCCGATGGAGTGAGACCAGGAGGCGAAGGTCACCAAGGAAAGGCGCCCGGCGACCCCAAGAGCAGGACGCGGCCGGAGGTCCGAACCTCCGGCTGAGCCCACGGCCCACCAAGGGGCAAGGGTGAAGGCGCAGATGTGGCCCGGCCCATGGCAAGGCGAGGGAAGATGTCCATACTGCCCCTGGGAAGAAAAATAGCGGTTAGAGCTAGGTCAAAACTGCCCCTAGGGTTTGATGGGCAAATGTGTAATAGTCTAGAGGGGGAACTGTCTAGCAATCACACCTATAAAAAAGGGGGACTCAAAGATTGTTGTAAAGGTTGTTGAGAATTTAATAAGAACATTTACTATTCAGGCACAGCTTCCGAGATTCATTGTCCGAACCCGTTGGTGGGAGTGAGGCATTTGTGGGACCCGGGCTTGGGCGAAGCTTTGGACCTTCAACCAAGCGGGGGACCTCCGCTCATCCCCCAGCCCCTGTGTCTCCTAAGTGCGGCTCTTTCCGCCAACAGTCCTCGAGGAAAGAATGGCGGCTGAGGCCAACAGAGGCACAGTCTTGTCCTCCTTTTGAGAACGGCGCTACAACGTCACTGTGTCCGCGGCAATGGCGACGGCGCTGCAGCGTCGACAACGTGAGGAGCTACGCATCCAGGGCTACCACGACATCGACGAAGCAGCCGCGTGAATTGATGTTGAACCCATGTAAACCATGAAACCCGTGTGCCAGATCCAAACTGCTGGACAGAACCTTTGCGGGTTGGGAAGGGTTTTACACAAAAACCAGTTAAATAAACCAGACCCTGTACAATAACCCACAGCGTCCCGTTGTGGTTTGCACACCTCTGCCTGATACGTTGATGCACACTTGCTAGCATCTGTAGTATCTACCAGCGCATGCGTCAGATGTTGTGGCTTCATGCCGAACTAGTACATGGCGCGCGCCCTTGCGCGCGTGGTTTATCAATTCTGTGTTCGGATTGTCTCTCACAGTGGGACAGGAATCAGACAGTTTAGAGGTGTTTTTTAACAGATATAATATTTTTTTTGGCTGGATGCACTGTGCAGACCATTATGTTCTTTCTTAGTAAGACATTTCCCCCCTTTTTTTACTGATTGTTATTGTTGTCTTACAGAATATACACTTAAAACAATTTAGAAAATTATAACAGAAGTATCAACAAAACTCTATGAACATATACACATGTTTTTCTATGTCATATATAATTTAAAGAGTATTGACAGCTAGGAGACTAAAGTTGGAATGGAATCTTATCTCATTTTTAGCACTTGTCACTTGGGCATATGCCTCTTATCAGCCTATACGAGGCTCTAAACAATGCCACTTTTTACTAATGGTTTGTCCACTGGAAACCACTGAAATTTTGATCTGTTTTGTTTGGCGGCCAAGTTTCTTTCGTCATGGTAGACATCTGGTGGAGTGCAATCCACACCGCCTGCGGGATTCACAACGAATTCCGTGTACAGTTGACGTGTGCTCGTCTCGCTTCTTGTCTACAGCAAGGCAACAGATGTTGATGTGTATCATATCATTTAGAGAAAAACATGATGGATCGGACACCCTTAACATCATTAGATATTAAAAGGTGGGGGCTTACATCCAGAGCAGTGTCTTCATGGATAAATGAAATCAACTGTGTACAAATCAAATTACCTTCATGGGAACGCAGAATTCACCATCTGTGGCATGTAGTGATGTAAACTCTTTTTATCTTCCACCTGGTTTTGGTAACCTGACGTCAGGTGGTCATGGTAGAACTACATCGTTCTCTTCATCCCAATTAAGTCTTTTTTGCCTGAGTGGGCGTACCCAGAAAAACATGTGAGTTTGCAGTAACCTAGGGTGTTTTGACTGGAACTACTCCCTCTGATAGTGGGTGGAAAAATAATAACAGTCAACATCTGAGAGCAAACAACCAAGATAGAAGCATGCACACTTAATCACTGGACATGGTACACGGTTTGATAGCTTAACTCCATAGTGTGTTGCAAGTTCAGAAAGAAACTGTAATTGGAAATTTGGCAGCGAACACAATATTGGCTCTTAAAAAGATGCACAATGATGAGCCTTTAATTTCTACTTCACATGCTTAAAGGTGCTTGAGCAAAGACAAAACTTCATGCTAAATTAGATAACCTAAATGTATTGCAACCAAGAAAAGATCACCAAGACATGACAAATTAGAATAATTTGAACCATTGATATATCCGTGACTATACCGGTGCACTGTTACCTGGGAATAGGGGGAAAAAGAAATATCCCCTAGTTATGACATATTAATTAGGCAGGCTATTGCAAACTATAAAAAATTGTTGATATTGTAGGAGGCTAAGGCTACAGTGTCATCGATTATCAAATACTGCAAGTTCACAGTAATTTGTGTATTGCATACATGTATTTGGCATCGTAGATATGAATCTGGAAGGGATATTTACGTCACCACACATATAGTTTTAGAGCTTCAAGTATCAAGATCTTCTGTTTTTTAAACGGGAGGTCAATCTAGAAATAACTAACAATTAAAAAGGGGGGAAAGGAGCTAAGGAATATAGCAGAATTAGTCAAGTATAAAGCATAAGGTGTGGTCACACAATGGGTGGAGGCAGAAGATCTGTACCTTTGGGTAATAAGCGCTACAAAAATTGATGATTTTTGCATTTGATTGGAGCACTGTCCTCAGGAAGTAGCTGTTGCTGTTCTTGGAATTTACAGAGTTTCAAACAGGGGTACTAATCTGGAAAGTCTGATAATCACGGTTGTAACAAAGCATACAGTGAGATGTACTATTCGTAGTCTTTGAAGAGGAAATCGGTGAATATGAGATTAGTTGTAAGTGATATAGTAGTTTGCAAGTAAGTAGAAGCTGGTAAATGTAGTGTTTCACATGTAAGAAAAATATATACAAGAACTATTCTTGAGAGGTATTCACTTAGTCATTTAGCATATTTTTGAAGGACATAGATGACTTGCTTCTGAATCATGCACCTCTATAATGGTCATGAAACATCCACATAAGCATTCATATAGTTTGATGGATTTGAGCTATGAAGATAAGTAGTACTTAAATAGGGCATTCAAAGTTGTGATGGCACATAAAAAAATAGCTAAGAATTATCGTGCAAAGTTGTTAACCAAGTAGAGCCTGTTTTTCAAAAATCCATTGTTAGCGTCCAGAGCTTCTATATTCATGAAAGGAGAGCTTAGAGCTTACATTTTTTTAAGCAGCCAACAAAAAGAACAACTGGTGTAGGATTGCTGTAGCTGTACAGTGTTGAAATCCTTAGCTTGTGCAGCCCGTAAGGTTATTTTTGAGGTCAGGGTCCTTGCAAAATATAGAAATAGCATTTTTTAATCATATGTCGATGTCAATCTAAAAAAACAAATTATTATGAAGATGCAAGGTGGCGACCAAGTACTGAGAGCCTTTTTTAAGAAACAAGACCTACAACAGATCGTTTATGGGCACTCTGCACTTCTCTAAGAGTATAGCTAGTCTGTTGTTGCCTCTGGAGTTTATATAGGAAGTGGTGGCTGAATATCAGTGTGAAACCAATGATAGCTGCATATATCTATAAATAAAGAACCTACGGTGTGCATGTACCATGGTAAAGAAAAAAAGGATCACAAATGGCATAAAAGGATCTGCATACTTACCAAAGGGAGGATTGTGCTTGTGCATGCTGTATGTGCACTGAAACTGGCATGCCTGCAAACTGTGTGTTCCATGGACTTTCAGTGGAGCCATAGTCTGTAGTCCATGGAATAAGTTTGAGACTGAAAATCGGTAGCTATTCATGGTCTTCAATGGGGATTCTTCAGTCCTGTGAAAAGAATGGATTCAGTTTTTTTAAGAAACATATAGGAATGTTAAAATATAAAATAATAACCAGTAGGTCTTGGGCATCCTTAGATATTGCATCATTGGGCAAATTTAATGCCTCGCCTTAAACAGTTTTAGCCAATGCATCTTGCACTTGCAGTCCAAGTTGGAATATTGAGGTAACATCTGTCCAAGCTAATTGTGGCCATATCTTGGTGCAAGCTTGGCTGAATGAAGCCATTAAGCAGGTATAAGAGAGTAGGTTCAAACTGTGTTTATTATGACCAGGCATCATTGACTACTAATTATCATCAACTCCTACAAAAAGCATAGGGAATAATTTGGGGAAAACTTTTATTGCCCTTAGAAAAAACAGAGGCAAGAATTTCCATTCTAGGGAAAACTATGCATAGAAAATAATGGGCGTGCATACAGAGCATACCAAATCTGCTCTAATAATCGAAAAAGGAGACCATCGCCTTGTTAAGTTAATTTATGTATATGTACAAGCATTATACAGAAGCTATATAAATCAAGATAATTTCCATTTGTGTGATCTCTATGATCAGAAACCTACAAAAGGTATAGTATAGCATAGTAAAAGTTGTCTAGTGTGTTTTCACCTTGACTAAAATGATAGTGTGTTCCCAACCTCTTCAGTCTCCTACTTTGGAACCATAAAATATGCCTATAGCACTTTGAAGCACGGAAGAGACATAAAACAACAACATCATGGAATGACTCTAACACAAGCTGTACCTTCCAAGCTGACTCGATGCATATAGCTGAGGTTGCTGGTTGCTGAAGAATTTGCCCATGGGAACTTGCAGGTAATGCACAACAATGAACAACCTTGGAAAACCAATTGGTCAACCTGGAATACGACAGCACTATGTTTTAAAGTACCAATGATTGACAGCAGAGCAGGACACACTATATCAAACAACTAAAGAATGCAATTAAGTGACCATAGTGACACCCAAATTGGTAATACAAACTTGATAGAAAGCATCTACCGAAATTGGAACATGTGAAGACCAATACAGAAGAGGAACTCATGAAGGCACTATATCCAGAAATGGGGAGGAATAGCACAAGAAAGGTCAATCCAGCAAGTACAAGAACCAATATTTTTGTATATTAGGTGCAAACAAACCTGATGGTCCGCTCACAGGCACGATTATTGATAGAAAAAATGTTTCTTTTTTTGATATAATGCTGAAGAATAGCTGACGATAGTGATCTGTGCCAGGCAAAACAAAAAATTAGTTCTCATATCGTCCGCAGACTTGAATATGACAGAAGAAAAGAAAAGGAAACAATGCTATGGAGGGACTGCATTATTTTAGCTGAAACATAGGGAAGGCTAGTCACAGGCAATGTCATCAGAAGGTAACATTTCATAATCAAGAGCTAATTCCATACGCATAGCCGGCTAAATCAATAGTCAATAAACAGCACTTCTCATTGGTGCCTCCAAAGCACACATGATAGAATAAGCACAAAGAACTGAAAAAACAGAAATGACCAATTGACCATTGGCTTTATTATCATGGAATTGGTACAAAGAGATCCCAAATATAGAATTAACACTAGCCATGATCATTGCCTCAGCTATTTACACAGTACAGAGATGTAAAAGCAAGAACTATCATTGCTCATGACCATTGCTTCAATCATGTAAAACAGGAAGAAATGTAAACTAAGCAAATATAGCTCATGAGATGTAAACTAAGCAGATATAGCTCATGATAATCGCATCAAACACGAAACAGAATATTTATGATGTAATCATCATAGCAGCAGCCCATTCCCTGAAATTAAAATATAAGAACAGGACAAAAGTGCACTCATCACTGCAGCTGACCAAGATCCAAACAGTGGAGCAGAAATCATCAGAGATGCACACTAAGAAACCTAACAAATATCATTCACATTTTCACTGCTCAGATGTATGGCGGCTAGGGTTTCTTGGAGCACAGCCGAACCTTTCAGACGCATATAGATCGTCATCCACAGCAAAGAGGAACTTCCTCTAGGAGCGCTGGGAGAAGGAGATCCGGCAGGGAGAGAGGTAAGAAGAGAGGAGGGAGGGGGAGGAGGGAAGGAGCAAACCGAGGAGGCAACGTCACGAGGAACAGCGAAGCACCTGGGACCAGGCCATGTCGGGGGAGGGGGCAGCCGTGCTGGCAGCCACCGGCGGCGGCCTCGCCGAGCCGTGGACGGGGACGGGCACCGCCGGAGCAGACGCAGAGCGCGCGCCCGCGTCCAAGGGCGGCCAGCCGCCGCGGCTGCGCCACACCCGGCGAGGGCCGCCGTCGCCTCGCCTGTGGCACGCGTAGGGAGGAGGAAGACGGCGCCGGCGCCAGGCCCTCCCGGCGTTGCAGCGCAGGCCGAGGCGCCGTCACCCCGCCAGCGCCTCGCACGGTGATGCGGCGGCGCTGGGTCCTGGCTGCCACAGCACCACGTCGAGAGAGGGGAGAGGGAGAGGGAGAGAGGGAGATAGGGGGGGGAGGAGGCCGCCGGTGCGGCGCCCGTCGCAGGCGGCGTCGCCCCGTCCGCCGCCTCCTCGGAAGAGGAGAGTCGAGAGGATAGGGAGAGTCGAGAGATTTTTTTTTCGACGAGCAGTGGGCACGATGATAGATATTTTGACCGGATATAAACAGTAAATAAAAAAAAAAGAGACCGGCATCTAAACTGTAGAAGGGGGGTTACGTGGCATGGCTGGAAATCGGCCAAACAACTTCGGCTTGATAAGAGTAAATAAATGCAGGTGGACGCGCTGTTGTAAAATGTTTGACTCAAGACACGTTGACTCAGGCCACACTGATGCTCAAGACTCTTGTCACAGTCACAGCGCGTGGATGCAGCTCTCAAGACTATTGTCAGCATGCAGACGCCTAAGATTTTCTAAGCATTTCGAGTAATAAAATGTTATGGTTGCCATCAACAATTTTATTTTGGTTTTTTTGTATATGTACCGTATCTCACCAATGGGGTAATGAATTATGGGAGCTTCTGACATGGAGAAAATGAGCCTCGCGCTCGATGTCGTACCAATGGTGAACGCAGGTGACAGGATGGGCGTGTGAAAATGTGTAGCTATAGGTGGAAAGTGTTAATTCCCAAACTCGGGAGACGGCCCAGAGGTACATGTTGCTCAAATGGCCCATAGGCTGTAGCTTTTACACGTTGGTAACAAACTAGAGAAGGATAGGGTCAAGAGTTTGTTACATTGTTACAGCAGATTAGCTACGATGATTATATTCAACTAGAAAAAAGTCTACATTAGGTCTCTCAACATTTGTAAAAGTCTACATGTTATCTCTGAACTCTAAAACTGGATAAAATATATCCCTCAATTTTTAAAAACCGTTCATATTACATCTCTCGGCGGTTTTCGATAGTGGTTTTGTTTTTTTATTATTTTGGCTGAATTTTTGATAAATCATAGTAAATCACAGAAAAATCATAAAATAGAAAATTCAATTTTGTTGGACTTTACATAAGTAGATCTACACACAGTGAACATATAATATGTTATACTTTGGTACAAAGTTTTTTTATTGTAGCTTTACATCTGTGCATTTCTATAATAAAAATAAATTATACAAGAAAAAGTTTGTATTAAAGTATACCATATTATATATTCACCATGTAGATCTACTCATATGGATTTCAACAAAATTAGATTTCCTATTTTATGATTTTTTTATTATTTACTATGATTTCTTAAAAAAGTAGCCAAAATAAATAAAAAAGACAAAATCATTATTACTGTAGCAAAACTGCTATTGAAGACCACCGAGGGATGTAATATGAACGGTTTTAAAAGTTGAAGGATGTGTTTTATCCGGTTTTGGAGTTCGAAATGATATCTGAGACTTTTCGTAAAAGTTGGAAAGGACCCAAAGTAGACTTTTTCCTATTCAAATTAAACAATATACATCTCTGGCCCTTATCCTTAGTTGTTACACAATGCGATATGATCACTAGTAGAGAACAGACCTTCGTTCCATTTTTAGCTTTTGTTCTAGCCAGAGTTAGGCCCGGGAGGAATAGGACAACTAATCCCGGTTGGAGCCACCAACCGGACAAACTAAACTTCTCTGCCCAATAGCTTGTGTTGTTGGCTTTTGTAGAAGGGAGTGTTGTTGGCTTTTGTAGAAGGGAACTTTAGTCTCTATTGGTAGCTCCAACCCTGACTTTGGATAAGGGCCAAGAGATGTTACATGGAGATATGATTTTGCTACCATGATGGTCTCCATCATTATCGCTTATATAAATACCTGGGAAATTAGTTTGTGCCAATCGATTAATTATCATGTAAACCTACCTACCATTTGTATCTCCCTATCATAATATATCATCAGTAAACTGTCATGTTACTCGGAGGAAGTTCTGGCTACCTATTTACATAGGACCAAGTTTCAGTCCCTGAAATCAAATGTTAGAAAAGGCTAAGATATGTGCTACTGTGCTGGCGTAGTATGCACGATGCAGTAGTGGCTCTGCTAACGAGGATAACACTACAACAGCATTCCACACGAATTTTGCTGGTGAGGTTTCTCGTGGAGAAGAGACAAGCTGTCTGACTAAAATATGAGTTTCGGCAGCTGCAACAGCATTACAAAAGAATTACAAAAGAATGGTTGCCTCTGGCCTTGTTCAGTTCGTAAAAAACTTGCATTTGAACTCCTGTAGCACTTTCGTTTGTATTTGTCAAATATTGTCCAATTCTACACCAACTAGACTCAAAAGATTCATCTCATGATTTACAACTAAACTATATAATTAGTTATTTTTTACTTATATTTAGTGCTCCATACATACGGGTAGAAATTAATGTGATGGAGAGAGAGTGAAAAAACTTGCAACTTTTATTCCAACTGAACAAGGCCATATATATAAGGACACTCAGGACTGAGAAGCATCAGGGAAGCCACAATGCCCCACAGACTCTAGTTTCCGTTTCACTTCCACACCTCTACTTAGTGTGTTCACACAGCCTCGAGCACCTCCGCCTGGAACTTGCGGGCGGCAAAGGATTGTAGCATCCCTTCATGATGTGAACTTACAGGGGGAAAGAGACAGGTTTGTGTGGGATTTACATTTATCAGCCATCTTTTCAGTTAGATCGATGTATCTTTGTGTTAATTAATAATGGGGTTATGGTGTTATAAGATATTTGGCAAATCAAAATACTTTCAAGGAAAAATATTTTCTTGTAGTATTTAAAGAGAGGTGTTATATTAACCAAAGATAATTTAGCCAGACGCAATTGGAACGGTGATTTAAATTATTCCTTTTGTCACTCTTTAGAAACCATCCAGCACCTCTTTTTTGATTGTTGCTATGCCAAGTTTTTGTGGCGCGCCGTACATTTAAGGTTGGCTTAGCACCTCCGCTTAACTTTGAGAATTTATTTAATGCTTGGTCTAAGGGAGGTGGTAAATTTCAGGAGGCATTATTATTAACAGCAGCGTCTGCTCTATGTTGCACAATATGGATAACAAGAAATGAGGTGGTTTTTGATAAATGTAGACCGAAATTTTTTTGCAGGTACTATTTAGGGGTACTCACTGGCTTCGACAATGGGCAAGACTGCAGCGGCGTGAGGGCCCTTTGGAGCAGCTCTCACAAGCTGCCTAGTTGCTAGAGACGTCGCTCTCTAATTTTTTTAGCTCCAATGGGTGGCTTTCAAATAGGATTATCGGTCATGTTTAGTCATTATTTGCATCTCGGTCTTGTTTATTTTCAATCGTGGTGTAATTGATTGAATGCTGGATTTCGAGTCTAGTGTGTAAACTATGTAATAATTGGCCTCGATTCTACCTTCGGGTAGATGAAGCCGGATATAAAGTATCCATTATGTAAAAAAATGCCTCCAAGTCTTCGTGATCACCAGGTGGGGTGTCGTAGTTGTAAAATGCTTGTTTCCCACAAAGGCACATTATTGACTCGGACACAAGGACGCTGGCCAAGTCTGTCCAGACTTGCTAACCCTGTAGGGCTTTTGCGGTCAGATTATATCATCATATTTCCTGTCTTCTAACCCTGGAGGGCTTCGAGGTCAGATTATATCATCATATTTCCCGCCTTTGTCAAACTATTAATAGAGTTGACTAATTTGTGCGTTTGGGTGTTCGAACAAGAGACCTCAAGCACACACATAACGCTTCTCTACCACCAGAATTACGTTGGATATCTCAACTCCTAAATGATTTTAAATAAAAAAGGTTTAACTGCAAAGTTTTAGGTTTTGTTGAGCTCTACAATTTAAAATGTTTGTTTCCATCGAGGATGTTTAAAAAAAAAAAATTAATATCAAAATATGTAATTGTAAAATAAATAGTTGAGACACTAAAAATTCAAATAAAATAACTTATCAACAATTTACATGTAGATCAAATCGGCTACTACAACACATATTACCACCAATAAAATTCAATATTTAGAGAAGGAAGCTTCTAATGGCTGTATTTGTTAATAATGATTTTTAGAGATAGACATCTTAAGATGCCATCTCTGTAAAATGATTTACGGATGTCCTAAATCGATTTGTTTTGTTAATCAAATGATTTTGAAGGGAAGTCGTCTTAGGATGCCTGACTCCATAAATGATTTTTGAAGATATATATTTTCCAAGGGACCATTGACTATTTATGGAGACGAGCTCTAAATATCTCAGCCTCTGTTAACCAGAGAGACTGTCTCATGAATCTTTTTTGGTAGTGATTATAGATTAATCGAACACAGTTCTTAATCGTTACAAGAATTAAGGTTGGCTAGCAGGCTAAGCATTTCTTGAGGAGTGACTTCGAAGTCAACCCAACAGTGAACACAGGTGACCGGACATGCGTAGTTACTTGACTCTGTTCAGAACTTCAGATTTGACTGCATCCTTCGTTGGCAAGTGGCATCAAAGCATTTGGTCAATTAATTGCATTGCTGTATGATAGCAAGCAGTTAGAGCTTTGAGTTAATTGCATGCAGCCGGAAGACTTCTATTAATACATTTCTCAAAAGTAAGTTTATTCTCCTTAAAAAATCCAAAACCCTGCAGACTTGGAAGTTTAGCACTTTAGCTTGATGATTTGTTAAGCCTTGTAATTGTAGAATTGGAACCATTACCCAGGAATATGGAAAGCATTCTGAATTATTTAGCTCACCAAAATGCAGACCACTAATCCAAAATAGGAATGCTTGAGACTTAAAACCTTTTTTGGTCATTATGGAATCAAATAAGTTTCAGGCACAACCGTAAGTCCGTGCTGGTCAAGTTAGCATGACAAAGGCCACAGTATCAGGGATCATATAAATGATATGGACCTACCTACTGCTTTCACTTCACAGACAAGAGGAGGAGACAGCAGTGTATTCAATTTATGTCACAAATGGATGTGCTGTAGCAAAAGATATGGGCATGTGCTCCCTGATGCTGTCCTGAGTTTGAACTCCTGAATTAATTCCAGTTACTTCGCTCTTTACATTCGAAAATTATGTAGTATCAATAATAATTGGTTTTGGATCGTTACATTACGACAAGGAACATTTGATATGGGACCGAGGTTTTTTGTTGGCCAGGACATGATGAAGCAAAATGCAGCAAGATCATGCTTTTGTTGTCTGGGACTGAGAGGCATCAGGAAACCACAACACCCCGGTTTCTAGTTCTCGTGTAAAGACTGAGGTGGTTGAGGCTGAGTGCAGATAGATTATATGTTGAACGACTAATAAAACCTGCGATAGCCAGGGGCTAGTTGCTATTGCATCTATGTGGGCTACACAGACGCGGTTCTACACAGACGCGGTTTTGCCATCTAGCATTTTTACGGGATCATGCCAATTAGTTCGGTTACTGCGTACCAGTTTACTCAGTTCTGCTAGGCCATCTGACATTTTTGCCGGAAAGAACTTGTGTCAATGCAGGCAGCTTAGCTAGGCCTTGACTATAAAGACATCCACGATTGAGAAGCATCAGGAACCCAAATTACGAGAGACTGGGTTTCACTGGCATACCTCTGCCTAGTGGAGGCACATTTTCTAAACACTGCTTCGAGCTGAATGCAGCTAGACTGTATTGTTGGGAAATGTTTGGCCCAAAAGACGTCAATTGAGGTGGTAAGGACCCAACCAGCAGTGATCCTCGTTGTCTTGGAAACGAGGATGCCAGCTCGATCAAGTCTCTGTTCTCAGCAGTCACGCACTGTGATGCAATCGGTGGAAGAGTTCACAGTCTCGTACGGCTTTGATGTCACATCATGTATTGGTTGTCATGTAGGCCACCAGTCTGCTCTCTGATGAGATGGATACAAAACATGATCATGAATTGGCACAAACACATCGTTCTGACAGCTGCCCTACACAATTTAAGTCACAAATGGATGTGCAGTAGAAATAGATATGAGCATGTGCTCCCTGATGTTGTCCCGAGTTTGAGTTTTTCAATTAATTCCAGTTAGTTTAGTCCTTACATTAAAAAATTATGTAGTACCAATATTAATTGGTTTGTATATCCAGACGAAGGATGCCTATAAAATGAAACTTGTAGAAGAAGGTCAAGCACCAATGTATAGTGGAATTTCTGGATCGCTAGGTTCCAACAAGGAGTTTCAGGATCTTTTTTTGTTGGCTGGGTTTGAGAAGCATCAGGAACCCACACTGTCCCTGTTTCCATTTCATTTGCAAAACCCTTGGTGGTTGAGTTACACCGGCTTCCTTATGCACCAGATGCTATGTAACAGATTGCTTCAAGCTGAGTGCAGTTAGATTGCGCATTGTTGTATGAGCGCCACTTGAAATCGGATTGCGGTGGTGGCCATTTATTCAGAAATGTGCCACCAAAACCTCTCCACAGGGCTTTGGTGTTGAAGGCATCGCATCAATTGATGCAAGTGACTATGGTGTTTTTCTCCCAGGCATATGTGTGTCGATTAGAGGTGCAAATTGGTGAGTGTTAGGTGCACCTCTAAACCTCTTTAGTTCAAATATTTATACTACTTTTCAGAAATTTTGAAGAAGTAGTATAAATACTTGAACTAAAGAGGTTTGGAGGTGCACCTAAAAAGGTTACCCCTTTGCACCTCTAGTGTCGATCTAGTCTTAGAATTGATGGCCATTAGATTGTTGAGCTTCTTTTTTATTTTTAGGCTATGTGCTTAGGCAGAAGCTGAAATTGAATTCACTCTTATTTTATCTTCTTGATGTAATAATACTGAATTAATAAACATCCTTTATCAAAAAAAAATCAGAGACGTGGACGCCAACCCAAGTTTCAGTTCTCAAAGTACATGCCTCAAAGCTAAAACTGAAAGCAGGTTCTAGACCGCCTGGTGACCTGGCCAAATATGTCTTGCTCACTAGCATGTATGCAAAATTTTCAGATGTCGATGTCCATATATGCAGAGGCACGGCACATGCTTTCATTTTATTTGGGACATTTATTTGTACTTAACTTAAACATTAAGCTTAGTGAATATCGGTTCAGAATAAATGAAAAAATTTCAGTTATCCTAATTTTAAAATTCAATTTGACCTCTAAAATAAGCCGCACAATATGTTTGCTGCTGAAATTCCATAGCAAAAATGGGAAACAGTGGATGCAAGAAAGATTGGTAAGTTGTTCATACTGATACACCTTAGGTTAGCTTGTAGTCTCACAGAAAGGATGAACTGCACACAATCAGGAGGGCGGAGTGCTCAGCTTATGCTGCAGATGGATGATATGGATTGTAAAATGTAGCATATTATTGGTAGTTGTTAGCTCATAATTTTTGGTGTTTGGATTTAATAATTATTGATAGTTGCTAGCTCTTGTCCATGCATGATTAATTGTAATTAAATTACTCAACGTGCACAACCAGACCTGTTTATAAAATGAGCTGCCGAACTGGAGACAGGTTCCAGCAGATTGGTAGGTTGAACCATTGACCTGTAAACTTAACAGGAGCACTTGGACGAGTCATATACTACTCTGCTAGGAGGTTAGCTACATAAACGCATTCAGGCTTGAACCGCAATTCGAACCCATAACGCTCTTCTTATTAGTAGTCTACTACTGCCTTGACCTCCAGTGTAGAGCATCCATGCGGTCCTGTTTCCTGAAGGCAGCACCGCATCGAAAACGACACTTGGTGGTGACTTTTACAATTGCGACACTGATGGATATATTTGTAAAATAGACTAGACCTGTACTGTACTGTACTACATTAATTTGGCTGTTGCGGGGCATCAGATCGGTCCATTTTACGATTGTCAATTTGTCATGTATAGTCAACTGTTTTGCGCGGACTCATCACCAATTGCTGCGACTTGCATTGCATGGCACTGGTTGACTGCATGTCACAAAATTTATGACATTGCATGGCCCATCCAAAAAAAACCATGAACTCCATGGGTCACCAGGGACCTTGGTAGGCTTTCCATTTTGGTATGTCGTGTAAAGGCACAAAGATTTCAGAATTAGTATAGATTGATTTTCTTTATATTAATTGGGTGTTTGAGACTGCTCCACTCTGTTTTTCAAATCCACCCCAGGTTTTTTAACCAAAAATGTTCAGCTACAGACAATGTTTTTCATTCTGCAGTTTAGCATCCAAAGCCAAAAAAAAATGAAAAAGTCATCTGTTAGAATTATATATATATATATATATATATATACACATGATCAACAAGTTCTCTATAATTCTAATTGAGTTCTTTTACAATACTTGAATTTGCTTCCTATTGCCTTCTGTTGCCTCCCTTAAATGTTAATTTCATTTGTAAAAGTTATCTTGGTCTCATTTCGCAGCTAGGTGAATACCCACGCACACCAGCCCAGTGTGGCCCGACCCTGACACCGATACGGATGGCTCCCCGGCGAACCGGATCATGGCCATGGAGTTTGACACAAGGAAACAGCGGCAGGCGTGACCCCAACGACAACCATGTCGGCCTTGACGTCAACAGCGTCGAGTCTGCCAGCATGTTTCCTCTAAGCAACCTCTCCATCGTGCTGTCAAGCGGCGCCGATGTTTGGGTCACCATACAATACGACGGCACAACGCTGAGCATAGTCGCGGTGCAGACCTACACCTTCGCGTATCCCTGGGCCATTGAAGTGGGTGATGACAAGTGGCAACTCCAATCGCGGGGTGCGAGTAGGAGTTCGTGGCGGAGGTGAACTCGATCAGCAAGCTGTCGCACCACAACCTCATGAAGCTCGTGGGGTGGTGCCATGAGACCGGCGAGCTGCTGCTCGTGTACGAGTACTTCTCCATGGGCAGCCTGGACAGGCACCCGTACGCCGCCGACGCCAGCAGAGCCAGTAGCACGTCGGCGTCGGTCGTCGTCTCCGACGCCTGAGCTGCTGACGTGGGAGCGGTGGTACAGGATCATCCACGGCGTGGCATGGGCGCTGGACTTCCCCGCCGTGGAAGCCTTTACTCGAGGAGGTGCTGCCGGTCCAGTGAATATCGCTTATTCTGGGGTTTATCAGTGGTGGTATACAATTGGATTGCGCACCAATGAAGATCTTTATACTGGAGCTCTTTTTCTATTATTTCTTTCTACGCTATCCTTAATAGGGGGTTGGTTACATCTACAACCCAAATGGAAGCCAAGCCTTTCGTGGTTCAAAAACGCCGAATCTCGTCTGAATCATCATTTGTCAGGACTTTTCGGAGTAAGTTCTTTGGCTTGGACAGGACATTTAGTTCATGTTGCTATTCCCGGATCCAGGGGGGAGTACGTTCGATGGAATAATTTCTTAGATGTATTACCCTATCCCCAGGGGTTGGGTCCCCTTCTGACAGGTCAGTGGAATGCGGGAGCATCTAGCGGATCCTCCATCGGGATGTGAATGCCAGCAACGTGATGCTGGACGGCGAGTACGAGGCGTGGCGGGGCAACGGCCTGGCCCGTCATCTAGCGATGGCACGACGACGCATCACTCAGGCAGGCGGTGGCGCGGGCATGCGCGGGTACATGACGTATGAGAGCTTCTTCACTGGCCGTGCCAGCGTTGACACGAACGTGTTCGCGTTCAGGGTGTTCATCCTGGAGGTTATGTCCAAACAATCATTACCATTTTACCCTTGATTAAATATTAGAACTACAAAAAAGGAATTATCACTCCTTTATTTGGAATTCTAATCTGTAAACTTTTAAAGGCGATGCGAGGCAATTTGGCGCATATGGCCCACTAAGCATAGAAACATTAATCGCCTCCCATTGCCTCCCGCCCATGACTTCCCATTGCCTTTCGCTTTTCTAGCCGTTCGATCGATTGTTGTGAGCCGTTAAAATTTTCTGCATGCCTTGTAAAAAAATTCTAATTTTAAAGGTTCACCTAGCACGTGTTCGGTAACCAAAGCTTGAGGATCTCAAAGACATACACAAACCCAAATAAGTAATTATAAAATCGAATAAGTTCAGGCAGTACTAATGTTAGTACTCCTCCCAAATATACACGTATTTAAAAATTCAAAATTGTTATCTTCAACTAGCAATTCGCGTAATTATATTATAAGTTTGTATTATGAAGTACCGATGTTAGATTTGTGTTTAAAAAAATACTTTGTAATGATCAAACTTTTGTAGAAAAACTAAATGTCAAAATTTATTCTTGAAGACTGCACCAATTCAAATGCCCAAATGACCTATATTTAGAGACGTAGGGAGTATATCATAGACTATACGAGGGATCATAAATTATATGGAACTACTAATTAGTTACTTCATTTCACTCACGAGGCAACAGAATGTTCAACTTTTTCTGCTGATGGATAGCAATTCTATTGTAGACCCATTAAAAGTCAATGGTACTGATGTCCGGGTCTTGTGTTGGTATGGATTTAATAACTGGTAGTTGGCTGCGTCCTAGCATTATTGTAACAGTGATGTGTATGACTAGGCATGCTTACAAAAATGCCCTGTACTCCCTCCGTCCCTAAATAATTGTCACCGTGGGATGCATGCTACAAGTTTGACTTGATTTATAAAAAAATACGTGTAATATTTATATCTTCAAATAATTTTGTTAAAACACTAGATCCAAAGATCTTTCCGATGATACTAATTATAATACTAATCGATGATATTTATTATTTATTAAAATTACCGGCATTTCTTTATCGGGAAGTGAAGCGACAGTTATTTAGGGACGGAGGGAGTACATCTTCAAGGACAAGAATCTGTGTATGTGTATATAGATGTAGAAGTTGGAAAGGAGCTGCACACTACACTTGGTGACACCACTATAGGATGAGTTACGTACACTCTGGTAGGATGTTTCGTGCTAGCCAACGAAAGCGTGCAATGCCATCTTTCCTATGTGTATTTAGGATTAAGTGACATCGGGAACCAATGACACCCAAGCTGGATGGTTATTTGTACTATATTAACCAGTACACTTTCTAGCATGCGCAGATTTGCTTTCAGACGTACCTCTTGTTGAGGAAATTCATTGGCTACGGTATCCATGGAGGCTCCCATACATACACCCTGACATATAGTGTCCCGTGGGCAGTGGGCACACAGGGGAATCGACGCCTGCTCTCATCCAGTCCTGCCTTATGCAGCGAAGTGAGAAGCTGATAATAAGGAAGGCCCCTCTTCAAGATCCAAGGCCTCACGCGAGATGGCAGATTTTGCATTGCATGCAGGATGGAGCAGGCTGCTAAAGGGCGGACAAGCTTGATCTTTTCTTGATTTTATGCTACCTCTAGGAATAGTTTGATTTGAACAGCATGATGTTGATTGTCTGCTGGGCCATTAGGTGAGGCATCTCTAATTCTTAATCATTTGGCCATCCAGTGTGCGAGGATAACCTTTGAGGTTGGTTAATTGGTCAGGCAAGATTGGCACTATGTCCTAAGATAGACATTAGCTTTGAATTAATTTCAAGGTCTTTGACACTTTGTGATATCGAAAGAAATTAAGCACATCATGGCATAAACCAGGAATAGTTCGATTTGTTCTTATTTATCTGCTGTCTCCAGAGTTATTTTCTTTACTGTCAATTGCATTTATGTTTCCTTTAAGGAACCTGTTAAATTCTCAGAGTGCGTTAATGTCTATATGCATGCTTGGTCCAATATTAGAACATAGGAATACTGATTTTACAGATATGGGAACTAAAGTCATCGGTGAATGCATTAATCCATCATGGAGATTTCTGAATGGTACGTTCCTATGTAGCCCTTGCTTTTAAAACTTTTTTTCTTTTTTTGCTCTTTTTGACTTCAAAATCACTCAGGCTGAATACTACGATATTAGATATGTATTCTAACATTCTTGTAGCGTCCTGCTGATACATGCTAGCAAACACTACCATCAGTCAGCGACTGCGGGAAGCTAGCGGAAGCGCCCATGTTCGACTCTACGGTGAACTTCTACGGCGACAACAATTACGAGGACATGGTCCTGTTCACGTTAGAGCTTTTTTTCTGAGAAAGGGACTGTATATTTCATTAAATTAAAATCTCTTTTACAAACGAGACCTCAACATAAAATAAAATTACAATGAAGCACACTACTAAGTATCTATACTTCGTCCTCCTCGCTCTGTCCAAGAAGAGCATGCCATCATCGAAGCCGATAACACATCCTCCAACAATCCAATATGAAATAGAAAGCCAGATCAAAAATATTGAATCAGCCAACTAAATTCTAGCCCAAATTATTATGGAGGAAAGAAAATCAAAGAAAAAAACTAAGAAAAATAGTAGATCTACTAAAAGAACAGACCCCCGCTCCTCACCACCGACAGTGAGGCTGGAGGCGAGCGTAACGGGGCTAGAGGCAGCGGCAGCGGCAGCGAAGTCGCATGGAGTTCACGTTAGAGCTAGGCCGGCAGAAAAGCAGCAAAACACCCCACGTTTTTGCCATCCTCATGGAAACCAACAACTTCGGCATAGCAACCATCTTCTCCTTTATTAATTGCTCGATGTGGCAGAGTGTGTGTGTACAGGCCTTCTTTCGTTTCAAAGTATCTTCTGGGTTATTAAATTAACTCATCAAAATTAATTCCTAATTAAGAAAAATATCAGGATGGTTAAAGACACATATTGAGCGCCGTCGCCAATGTGTACTCCATCCTAAGGGACGCAGCAAAGCTACGAGCACATGCTAATACAACAAACAAGAGTAGAAACAACTCGACAATAGAAAGCATTTTCAGAGGCGCTACCTTTTCTTTTCCAAGAAACTGTTCTATCAAAAATATTTATACCGAGATGTGTACAAGGGGCCATGGCAACCGGACCGTCTCTAAAAATAGATTCTCAACGACGGCTTTGATGTTAACTGCCTATGAAAACGACATTCGTATTTCTGATTGTCCGTACAAAAGTTGCAGCACCATGAGAACCAAAATATTCCATCTCACATGCTACTGTTTCAAACTGTTAGAGTATGCTTGGGGAAGAAGAAGAGGAGGAGGAAGGGGAAGCAGAGGCAGATAGAAGTAACGAGGAATGATTAAGTTTAGGATTCGAATTCTGTTACATTTGGTGAGTCCTCTCCTCGCACACGACTCTCCTCATATACTAATGCCAGCTAGCCTATTACACGACCCATTGTGGGCCGGACACCAAGTGGTTTGGCTTGTGAATTCTTCTGGGCCGGGTAGGACCTTCAGCTGTAGCCGGGGCAACACCAGGATCATCAGTAGCAGAGGATGCAGGGTCATCGACTCTGACATTCCCCCCAACTTGGGTTCCGGCATGACCCCATGCCGGCGCTCGAGGAAACTATTGTTGTAGAGGAATCAAATCTTCCCAGGTAGCTAGCGACGAAGGCATATGGGACCACTTCACCAGAACTTGTTCTGCTTGATGAGAGCCGGCGGTCCAACGCCGCTGCAACACACGTTCAGGAACCTGGAACACAGTCAGTTCAGAGGGCAACTGAGTAGAGACCTGCAAGTTACCAGGGGAGCTACGGAGCTGAGAAACATGGACGACTGGGTGGATCCGAGAAGACTCCGGCAAGTCCAGCCGGTATGCTGTGGCTCCGACACGCTGAAGAATGCGATAGGGTCCAAAAAACTTGAATGAAAGCTTCTGATTTGCACGCCGCGCCAAGGAAGATTGGACATAAGGCTGAAGCTTGAGGAATACCAGGTCACCAACAGCGAATTGTCTTTCAGAACGATGCTTATCCGCTTGCCGTTTCATACGAGCTTGGGCGCGGAGTAGGTGCTGCTTAACCAGATCATGCATCAGGGCTCGCTCAGACATCCAGTCTTGTAAATCAGGGACAGCAGCGGCATCTTCCGGGTTCAGACCGATATGACAAGGAGGGAATCCATACAACACCTCAAACGGTGAGCGACCAAGCGCTGAATGACTGCTCGTGTTGTACCAATACTCGGCCAAGGATAACCACTGCTTCCAGCGACGCGGACAAGCATGGACGAAACAGCGTAGGAAAGTCTCCAAGCACTGATTAACACGCTCGGTTTGCCCGTCGGTCTGTGGGTGATAGGATGAACTGAGCTGCAACGAAGTGCCAGCCAACTTGAAGAGCAGCTGCCAAAATTGACTGGTGAAAATTTTGTCTCGATCCGAAATGATGGCACGAGGAAGCCCATGCAACCGATAAACTTGGTCCAAGAAAGCCTTAGCCACAGTGGCCGCAGAAAAGGGATGTGCCAACGACAAGAAGTGGGCAAACTTCGAAAATTTATCAACCACCACCAAAATGGAGTCAGACGAATCAGACCTCGGCAAGCCCTCGATAAAATCCATAGAGATTACCTCCCAAGAGCAAGAAGGAACCGGTAATGGTTGTAGTAGGCCGGGGTACTTGGCACGATCTGGTTTGGCCTAGAGGCATATTTGACAATTCTGCACAAACTGCCATACATCCTTCTTCATACCCGGCCAAAAGAATAGCTGCTTGAGTTTGAGATACGTGGCCGGGGCCCCAGAATGTCCCCCAACCGGACTAGAGTGTAAAGCTGCGAGAACCTTCTTTTGGATACTCCGATTGCAGCCCAACCAAATCCGAGATTTGTATCTGATGACACCATTCTTAAGACTGAAATGTGGCCGGCGTGCAGGTTAACAGACAAGCTGAGACAGCAAGGCCCCGAGCATCAAGATTAGCATGGTAACCAGCCACCACTTCTGAAAGCCAATCATGGGAGGCTACAGATATGGCCATGCTTTGCTCGGGGTGAGGGCGGACGAGAAAGAGCATCGGCAGCTATATTGTCTAGGCCTTTGCGATATAAAATCTTATCTTTGGAGGCCAAGTAACTTGGTGAATACCTTCTGCTGCCACGCCGTATGGAGGCATTGTTCATTGAGATGAACCAAACTCCTTTGGTCAGTATGGATGAAGAATTCCCCTTGCAACAGATAGTGCCGCCATTGGTCCACCGCGAGCAAGATAGCCATGTACTCTTTTTCATAGGTAGATAGGCCCTGGTTTCGGGGTCCTAATGCTTTGCTGATGTATGCGAGGGGATGCCCATTCTGCTGCAGAACAGCGCCAACTCCGATGGCACAGGCGTCTGTCTCAATGTGAAAAGGCTGGGAGAAATCCGGCAATGCTAATACTGAGGGGCTGTGCAGCGCTTGCTTGAGAAGAGAGAATCATCACCTGGACGCAGACGACCAAATGAATGTCGAGTCTTTACGGAGGAGCTCGAAAGAGGCTTGGCGAGTAAGGCAAAATTCTTGATGAATTTGCGATAGTAGCCGGTCAAGCCGAGAAACCCACGAAGCTCTTTGAGAGTTGAAGGCGTGGGCCAATTCAGGATGGCTTGAACTTTCTCTGGATCTGTAGCAATCCCAGCTTCACTGACTATGTGCCCCAAGTATGCTATAGAACGTTGAGCAAATGTACACTTGGACTGCTTGAGCTTCCAACAGTCGGCGGCTAACCACTGTAACACCTGGCTCAGATGAACAAGATGATCACTAAAGGTACGGCTGTAGATTAGGATATCATGGAAAAAACGATGACAAACTTCCGAAGACCAGCAAAGAGTGTGGAATTCATCGCGCCCTGGAAAGTACCGGGTGCCCCCGTGAGCCCGAATGCCATCACCTTAAATTCATATTGGCCGAGATGTGTATGCGAAATGCTGTTTTAAATTCTTCACCCCTGCTCTAGAAGAATCGGTGAAAGCCTTGCACGGAGATCCAACTTGGAGAACCGGTGGCTTGGGGAAAGCTCGTCCATCAAGCGATCAATCACGGGAACAGGAAATTTAGACTTGCATGTCACTGCATTCAAGCATGCGAAATCAACGCGAGAACCTAAAAGAACCATCCTTCTTCCGGACCAACAAAGACACGGGGAGAGGAAAATGGACTTGTACTGGGCTGTATTAAGCCTTGAGATAGCATGCCCCGTACTTGAGTTTCTATCTCATCATTCAATGCAGGGGGATAGCGATAGGCTCTGATTGCAAATGGTTGCACACCTGGCAGAAGTGGAATTCTGTGATTACAAGCTCGGGAAGGAGGCAATGCATTAGGTGGCTCAAAGGGAGATGAAAACTCTGATAGGAGAGACTGTAGTTGAGGTGGCAATGCAGACACCTCCTGTAACTCTTTGTCAGATACCGCTGCTTGCTCAATATGAAGGAGCATCGATGCGGTGTATCAGAACCCACCCCACGTAAGATATGCTAACGGCCCTCATAAGGAATAGCAACCCACTTCTAAGACCAGTGTATCTGCATTGGGCTAAAATGAGAGAGCCAATCCATTCCCACCACCATATCAAATGTATCCAATTGTAGAACTCTGAAATCGGACTGAAATTGGCAGTCACCCACAGACCAACTCAATTGGCGAATTAGAGTTGTACTCTTAAGAATACCTCCACCAGCAACTTGCACTGAGCAATTGGTTGACACGATGTTAACCTCCTTCAGTTGATTTGCAATCGTATCACTGAGGAATGAAGATGAACTGCCGGAATCTAGAAGTATCATCACTGAGATACCCTGAACCGAGCCATTAAACAGTACTGTCCGTGAAGTTGCTGCTCCTGACGAAGCCGCCTTTGACAGGGCGAAGAACAACTGCTCAGAGGGTTCGTCTTGACATTTAGTACCCCTCCCATCATCATCAGGTAAGATTGACCACAGTGCTTCAACAGCCTGCAACACTTCCGGCGCACACTTGTGATCCCTTGACCATTTGGCATTACATTTGAAACAAAGACCCAAGGAACGACGCTGAGCTTTGACAGACGCCAATGTCGCTTCCGAAGTCGGTGCAGCCACCGCCGTTGGCGCGGCCACATGTTGAGGCAGCCGAGCAGTGCGGGGCGGTGGTGGCAATGGTAGCGCACCAGGCACCGCCGAACGCTGGCGAGAAGTCCAGTCCCTAACTCGCCGGGCATGGTGGCCAGGCGCGATCGCCACCTCTTCCTGCAATAATGCGAGACGATAAGCAGTATCGAAATTTGGCGGGCGTTGCACAAGCACAGTAGACTTGATATCATGACGCAACCCATCAATGAAACGAGTGGTGAAAAATAAGGGATCAGCCTCCGGAGAGTAAGCCGTCAATTGATCGACCAACTCAGAGAAAGTGGTGACGTAATCGGACACTGAAGTTAGTTGGCGAACACTGAACAATTGACGCAACAGTGACTCGTGTTGATCACGATCGAACCGATCGTGCAACATCTGACAGAAAGAGGACCAGGTTGCCGATGGCAACTTAGTGTGACAGAACCGACCAATCCATCCGAGATTAAGCATAACTGTCCTCGTTAATAACGTTGACACGTATACACCGCTTCTCGAATGAACCCGGTAGTCTGCCGAGTGTCACGAAGGACCTCGGTAAATCAACTTACATCCAGGATCACATGATTAAGGAAACATCATACATCAGTAAACAAAGTTTACAGCGGATAATAATTACAACCTGAGTTCTATGTGATTACAAAGGCGGTTCAAATATATTACATAAAAGTGATTCTTGGTTTCAAATACAATACTAGAAGTTTACTTTATAGCACCAGCTTTATTCAAACCTCAGTTACAGCATGGATAAGAGCGTATAAGATATGGCCATGCCCGTTGGCCTAGTCATCACTGTTATCCGCAGGGTTAACGCTTGCGAAGCAAAACCCTTCCCACAACAAGTCACCTGCAACGATGGGTAAAAACCCTGAGTACTCAATTGTACTCCGCAAGACTTACCCGACAGAGAATAAAAGAAAAGACTCCAAGGATAAATGATTGGCTATGGATGGTGGGGTTTGTTGGCTAGCAATTGTTGCAGAGCGGCCTCTATGTTCGTTTGACCACCTATCAAACGAGGCGATTGCTTCGCCGATGATAAGTGGGGGTGGCAATTCTGAAGATCCACCGCTTTCTCTTCCCGAACCATTAAAAAGATTGCTCGACATCTGCAATTATGCCCCGGTATAACTTAGTGAGCACTTTCATTCTCGTTAGCATTGAGTTATTTATCGTCTTTATAAATTGCAAGGGGGAAGATTTTGATGCAATGAGATGAGAAGTGAATGATCATGATGCATGTTCGATCCTATACGTCCTCACAGAATACGAGAAGAGTAGGCTTCTAATCGATAATAAGCGGTGGCATTCCTACGTACTCTCATCAAATCGCATCTATTCGGTTTACTACACGTTTTCGTAGTTAGTGTACCTGCAGAAGAATTCATTTCAGCCCGAATTCCCACATGATATGCATCACACAATAAAGCAGTAACTTTAAATGCTCCCCATATATGTATACCCCTATATACATACATGTAGCACTAAACTACCCGATTCATCGTCACTTCCCCATAATTAAGTACCTTCACATAAACATGTGTGTAACATGTAAATGTTCCGGTAACCACACTAGCACTCCCCTAGACCGGCGGTTGTCCGATCATGCTCTCACAACTCACACTTACCTCGGCGTAGGTGCGACGTTGCATAATTTAAAAGACAGTTTATCTTGCATACTTCCATATATGTATATACGAATATACACATATATTTCCATATGAGGTCACCACCACCCTTAGGTCATCGGGTGACAAGATAACCATTCATACTTACCTTCTTACCTTAGCGTAGAGGTAATGATTCACACACATGCAATGAATGAAATCCCCCCCCCGAGTTAGCATTGCCACCTAATAGTCCTTATACGGGCCTAAATAGAGGTTTGACACTGGTGGTGTAGATTCAAACTCAAAAACCTACATAGGGCTAGTTTTGTTGCAAATTAAGCTTTTTAAAACCAAAAGCTTTTGTTTAAAAATACACCGATGATGATATTATCCTTAATCCGCGCTCGATGCCACCGTGATGCCAGAACCGACCAATCCATCCGAGATTAAGCATAAGCTGTCCTCGTTAATAACGTTGACACGTATACACCGCTTCTCGAATGAACCCGGTAGTCCCGCCGAGTGTCACGAAGGACCTCGGTAAATCAACTTACATCCGGGATCACATGATTAAGGAAACATCATACATCGATAAACAAAGTTTCAAACGGATAATAATTACAACCTGAGTTCTATGTGATTACAAAGGCGGTTCAAATATATTACATAAAAGTGATTCTTGGTTTCAAATACAATACTAGAAGCTTACTTTATAGCACCGGCTTTATTCGAACCTCGATTAAAGCATGGATAAGAGCGTATAAGATATAGCCATGCCCGTTGGCCTAGTCATCCTTTGTTATCCGCGGGGTTAACGCTTGCGAAGCAAAACCCTTCCCACAACAAGTCACCTGCAACGATGGGTAAAAACCCTGAGTACTCAATTGTACTCCGCAAGACTTACCCGACAGAGAGAATAAAAAGAAAAGACTCCAAGGATAAATGATTGGCTATGGATGGTGGGGTTTGTTGGCTAGCAATTGTTGCGAAAAAAGCTTATTATTAGGTTCCCAAAGTTTTATATGTTGGCGGCAAAATTATTATGATGCTATCCATAACTACGTTTGCACCTTTCTAAAACATACACTTGAATTATATAAGCATTCATCTACAGATGAGGTACCAATTATAATCCTTTCAAAACCAACAGTGAATTCCATCTCTTTTACTACGTCTCTGCGACAAGGTATAAGTTTCTCAGTATCAGAGAGAGACGGCGATTCGAATCGATTACACCAAATTTGGGTAAGCCCGTATCACACATCCGCATGAGTTTGTACTTCACCCGCGCGGATTACCGTTCACTCTATTCGAAACTAGGATTGAACCGTTTTCGCAAAACGATGGTACCGCATCCTCACAAGTCATGCCCGTCCAGCCCGAGCCCGTAGTCATGCGGGGTTTTGGATCGATACCCTCTCCACCAGTTACTCTCCTCCCAGCAATGCTAACGATTTAATTCCTACCTCGAACGAGCTAATCGGTTTCGCAGTCGAAACGAGTTATTCGGCTGCTATGTGAAGGTACGTTCAATCTCACACCTAGACCAGAGTACGGTACGGTCCTTAATTGACTCAGACGGGAAAATTAGAAACATACAAGACCTCCATGTCCTGTAGCATCTCCAAACACCGATTCCCGTCCGGTCTCCAATTATCATTCACCTCATGATTAAGGATATCACATGTACCGATCCTAGGTGATGCGAATGACAGGAAATCATCCGACTTCTTAATGAGCTAAGCATGGCTAAGCATAATCTATCTACTTCATCTAGTAAGATAAGCGGTTTTCATTTTAGTGGACAAGGATGTCATGCAACAACGGTGTCAACCACCCCGATAACTTAATGCACATAACAGTACTATATAAAGAAAAGTATAATTGTATTTCAAAAAGATAGAATAGGTATTTAGGATGCTCCGGGGCTTGCCTCGGTGAAAGTTGGAGAATTCGAGGTTAGTGTACTTCGGCAGTGTTTCAAAGTCTCGTCCTTCGCCTTCGAAAGTGGCAACTCCTGTGGATCCTTCTTCTTGGTCACCACGTATTCGACGGACGCCTCTTCCTCCGATCCTATATGAATGTATGTGATGCATAAATATCGAGAATGTTTATAGGATGCACGATGATACGATGATATGACATGAAATGATACATGATGACATGATCATGGAAATGATAAGAATGGAAAGCTACATAAGGTTCCAGGTGTGCAATTCTCTTTCTCGATGACAACACTATATTATTACAATTATTTAAAAGAAACTAAAGATTACTTGTTATTCAATTACACGAGAATAGGTGCATATCTCCTCTCTGGGAGAATTGATTTAACTACCACAAATTAGCAAGCATCTACCATTTATAAATGTATTAGGACTCTTATTATTAATCAAGAGGAATAACAAAATAATTAAGATGTCATGATCAAAGCAAAAAAACATACTCAGCAATTCATCTAAACCTCATGTAGTAATGGTTTGCCTTTAAGGGGAATTATAATACATGCACATTTAATTGTTTGTTTTAAGAAGCATGACATGAAATAATAAAGCATTTATTTTCTAGTTAGAGCATTTATTAAACAAACAGTACTCTGTGACCTTGAAATAGCAAAGTATGAAAGTAAAACAATCAAATACACACATACATAAAATCACATAACTTTCTTTCCTTTTTATTCTTAATTTTGAAAATAATGATTTTATGAAACATCCTCCAATTATTCTCAAACTTTTTGTACAGATTAGTGATGTCATTAAATGAATGAAAAATAAATTTCATAATTTTTGGACTAATATTTTATTCTCTAAAAATCAGGGAAAGCTCATTTAACAATTAAAAGGAGCAATTTTTGGATCAATACAAATTATTGTTTCTTCAAGTTTTATATTTTTCCTACATAGATTCCATCATGTAGAGGCTACACCAAAATTTCTATAATTTTTGGAGCTACAATTATTTTTCTACAAAATAAACAAAAATCAGCACTATTTATTAAATTTTGGAAAAAGATCAAACCGAACACAGTGGCCTTTCCCGCGCGTGCACAGTGCACCGCGGCTGACACGCGGGCCCCGCTGGTCAGCAGCGGGCGCCCAGCGCTGACATGGGCGAGGCCGGCTTTGACCGGCGATTTTCTCGTCGGCGGTGACCTCGCCGGCGACGACGACTTCACCTACGAACTCCCCTCTCTAGTCCGCATCCCCTGACGGCTTAACCCTAACCCCTCGCACACCGGGGCACACATGGCGGCGGCCATGGCGGACGGTGGCGCACGGGCTCAACGGCGGCGATCAACTGGAGCTTCCTCGGCGGTGCCACGACTATGACTACACACCACACACTACCGTGAATACGACCTGACCTCTAATTGCGCGGTAGCGACCTATCTAGGCTACTGTCCGCACGGCGGCGGCTCAGCCGGGCTTGAGCTCGTCGGCGAGCAACGTTCCGGCAGCTAGGGCCTGGTAGAGAGCTTGGAGAGGGTCGGGATAGCTCCAGGGCTCACCACAATTACGGCTAGCTAGTTGGTTTGCTCGGAGACACAAAAGAGATAGGTCGGCGGCGTGGAGGTCAACGGCGGCGGCATGAACCCGGCGGCGAGGCAGCGGTCCGGCGTGTCCCTGTGGAATAGAGATGGAAAGGGCGAGCCGATCATGATCTATAGCTCAAAGCGAACTCAGAGCAACAATCGGTATGGTATTTGGCTCACTGAGTAGACCGGTCGACGACGCGATCGATCATGGCGGCGCTTCGGCCGGCCGCGATGACGATAACTTCAATTCCGGCGACTCGGTGATTGACAACCAACGCAATAAGGTGCAAACGATGCGCACAGAGGTTACGGAGTGATCATCAAAGGCAATTGGACTATAGTTGAGCAAGGAGGGCGAATTTTTAGGTGAGGTGGAGCTCGGCCGACGATGAGCAAAAAGAAAGAAAAAGGAAAATGATGACCGGCGATGGCTATTTAAAGGCGGGATGAGCGCGAAGAAGTAGCCAGCGAGTTTGCGAGCTCATGTACGTGGCTGGCAACGCATTGCCCTGCGCGCGGGAAACGCGGATGGCCGTAAGCGTGTCGCCGGTGAGAAGGAGAAAGAAGCGAAGAGAGCGGCGGCGAGCTGGACGGTGGCTAGCAGCGGTATGGGCAGCGAGCGGCTCTCCAATCCCTCCCTGGACAACGCAACGCGATCATTAATGCAGCAGCGGCGTGGCAGTGGCAACAAATCGGCGGCCAGCACGTCGGTGACGCCGAGAAGCTGCCGCCGGGTTTACTGTTCCCCGACTGAAACCATGAAGTTCAGTGCACTCTAACTCATTGCTCAAATACCTAAAATGCTAACCAATTACGCCACTGTACTCTCCTATAAGTGTGCTTCAACTTTGCTTAAAGGATCAATCTCTAATTCCTCATGGTTTACAAAATGCAAGGTCCTAAACATTACTAAAAACAACTGAAACTGCCATTCAGTGAAACTGAAACTTCAATTCAGTTAAACAGAGAAGCACTTGCAATGATTAAGTGTTTTTAGCATTTTATTAAGAACAATCTATCCCTAGGCAAGCTCAACCAATTGCACCTTAACAAAGTACAAACATTATACTAATAAATGATGGAATTGGTTTCCAGTTTTTATTCATGAAAAGTTAAATTGCTTAGCCCTGAAAATTGAATCTAGCTGCTGAAATTCAGGGACTTAGAAAAATTCTAAGTCTCTTCCCATTTGATGCTGAATTCAACATTAGGGCTAGTTTTTGGATAAGTTAAAGTGGGATTTGGCCTTGGGCCCTTAAATAACTTTTGTAGCACACAACTTGTACTACAACTTCTATTTAGGGCTTCATACCAAAAACTGAATAAAACATGCACTTGTACTTTAAGCCATTTACTAACTTGATAAAAACTTAAACAACCTTATCATCACATGTAGGCATATTTTGACAAAAGTTTAAATATAAACCCTACTTTATATTGAATTCTAAACCACTTTAGGTTGTTTTTAGGATTGTTTAACCAATATGTCTATTGCACACATAAAACCATTATTATCACATGCTCTTAATGAAATGCTTAATGAT
>JADLZL010006589.1:0-64926 GCA_015844335.1 Chrysopogon serrulatus
CCATCCTTAGTGGTGAAAATTGGTTCCTACCTATTTGAAACACATGAATTTGACAGAAAGTCCACATAAATTTCGCATGAAAATGGATGATTCAATAAAAAAATCACATAGGACCTTTGATTTTCTGTTGGTGCCTTTTTTCCTAATCAAAATGGTGGGAGACCTTCGCGACGGACTAGGGGTGTTTTAGTTGCTAGGAATAAAATTTAGTTCCTATCCTATTTGAATGTTTATATACTAATAGAGTATTATCTACTTACAAAACTAATTACACAGATCGAGGCTAATTTACTTGAGACAAATCTATTGAGCCTAAATAGTTCATTACTTGATTTGACAATATGGTGCTATAGTAAATATATGCTAATGATAGATGAATTAGTGTTAATAAATTTGTTTCGTGAATGAGCCTCAATCTATATAATTAGTTTTGTAATTAGCTCATATTTAGTTATATATATCCGATGTGGCAAGAACTAAACGTAGACAAGAATATGAACGTCCCTTTATTCTTAAGCAGCCTCCAATGGAAGAGTGGATTTTATAGGCACCTTTTGAATGACTGGCGCGTCCTTTCTAGAGTAAATGCCGCATGATTGGCATCTTATCATAAATAAAAATGAAGGCCTTGTTCAGTTCGTAAATGTTAGAAAAAGTTGCAACCGTAGTATTTCGTTTGTATTTGGCAAATATTGTCCAATCGTGGCCCAACTAGGCTCAAAAGATTCGTCTCGTGATTTACAACAAAACTGTGTAATTAGTTATTTTTTTACTAACATTTAATGCTCTATATATACGGGTAGAAATTGATGTGATGGAGAGAGAGTGGAAAAACTTGCAACTTTCATTGAAAGTTGCAAGGAACTAAGGCCTTGTTTAGATTGGAAAAAAAAGCTAAAAAATTTCAACTTTTGCAACTGTAGCACGTTTCGTTTGAATGTGACAAATATTATCTAATCATAGACCAACTAGGCTCAAAAGATTCATCTCGTAATGTACAGCTAAACTGTGTAATTAGTTATTTTTTACTTACATTTAATGCTCTATACATGCGGGTAGAAACTTGATGTGATGGAGGCGTGATGGGAGAGAGTGAAAAAGTTGGAATCTAAACAAGGGCTAAACAAGGGCGAAGAGATGGATAAGAAAACTCCCAGGTCATGTTTGAAGATTCTTTCTTATGTGTAACAGTGACCTGGAAAAAAAAAAAGAGCTCTGTCTGGCTGGTCGGATGTTGTTAGTTTGAATAAGGGTTATTTCTTTTTTGTTTGTTTTTATTAGTGATTAATAATAAGATTTCTATTTATTTGATTGATGATGAAAAATATCTCATCCCAAGCTATTGCTATTACGGTACTGTGGTGTACTGGTCAGAATCTGATTCTAGTCTAGTAGTAGGCCGAAAAGAAGAAAAACGAAAAGAGAGGATATTTAAGGCCGAATAAGAAGGGGAAAAAAAATCTGGGGCACTAGCAACGCTGGTTTGACCATGATGAATGAGGCAAACAAAGAGATGCAAGAGGAGGATGAGTGGGACGAAGGAAGGGGATGGGTGAATAAAAAATAAAAAAAAAGGCGATGAGAGGGAATGGCGTTGGATTTGCGGTGCCCGAATCGCAAGGAAATATCTCGGGAGGGCGCCTGCGAGTCCACCCCGGAAAGAGCATGGAAACCTCGATGGTGCCACGGGAAAGCGCAGGATCGGAGGGCATCTGGAAAATATCGTCGGTCCACGTGGATGGGTGAGGGGATCTAAAATCCTATCCTGACGTGCGCTTTTCCCCTCCGCTTTTGCCCTTTATTCCCATTTCACCCATTAAATTAAGGGCCGCCGCAGCCAGCAGAGCAGGGCAGCTAGGCCTCCTCTTCTCTTCTTCCTCACACACACACACACACACAAATATCTCCGTCCCTGTCCCTATCTCTCTCACCCGCCGCCGCTGAATCGTTGATGGATTGCTCGATTCCGATGGCAAATTGATTGATTGATTGATTCTGGTTGGGCTGCTGCTGTGCCTGTTCTTCCTGTGCTGCTCAATCCAATCGATTTGGCCGGGATTCGAATTGGTGGGTAGGGGAAGGTCCAGGTAGGTGGGGATCCATCCATCAATCGATCGAAGAAGCGGATGGGCGAGGAGGCTGTGGACGACTACGAGCTCCACATGGTGTGCTACGACGGCGGCGAGGACGAGCGCGTGATGGAGTGGGAGTCGGGGCTCCCGGGCGCCGACGAGCTGACCCCGCTGTCGCAGCCGCTGGTGCCCCCGGGGCTGGCGGCGGCGTTCCGCATCCCGCCGGAGCCCGGGCGGACGCTGCTGGACGTGCACCGCGCGTCGGCGGCCACGGTGTCGCGGCTGCGGCGCGCGCCGTCGTCGTCGTCAGGGAGCGGAGGGAGCGGCTCCTCCTTCGCGCCGTTTCTTCCGGCGGCGGCAAGGGGGGACGAGGGGGCGGACTCGTCAGCAGCCTTGGGAGGCGGCGGCGGCGGCCGCGGCGCGGCGACCAACGGCACCACCACCAACAAACGGCCCCGCCTGGTTTGGACTCCGCAGCTGCACAAGCGGTTCGTGGACGTGGTGGCGCACCTGGGGATCAAGAACGCGGTGCCCAAGACCATCATGCAGCTGATGAACGTGGAAGGTCTGACGAGGGAGAACGTCGCCAGCCACCTCCAGAAGTACCGCCTCTACGTGAAGCGGATGCAGGGCCTCTCCAACGAGGGGCCCTCCCCTCCGACCACATCTTCGCCTCCACGCCGGTGCCGCACAGCCTGGTGCACGAGCCGCAGCCGCAGCAGGTGCCCGTCCCGACCACCGCCATGTACGCCATGTACGCCGGCGGCGGCGGCGGCGGCGGACAGGCGGCGTACTACCACCACGATGCAAGAGGAGGGTACCCGCATCCGCACCCGCAGGCGGCGTACCACCACCACTACCACCACGCCGACAATTGAAGTGAAAAGAGAGAGAGAAAACAACCAACAACAATAACAAGAAGCCATTACTGATCCTCCTCCTACCTGTTGTATCTAATTCCTGCCTGCCCGCTTCATCATTCTGTAATGTACTGCTGCTGCTGCTGCTGCTGTATTGGAGATGGGGATTCCCATTTGGATCCCTGACTGAATAATAAGTAGTAAGTCTGTTCGGTTTTTGTCCCATCCAAGGGGATGAGATATTGAGGGGATTTAAATCCCCTACCCTACAAGTCAAAATTCCTTCACAATCCCATGGTAGGAGGCGTGAGACGCGAGAGGAAAAAAAAGAAGATTTGTCCCTGTTCCTTCCATTCAGCTGAGTACTTTACGACTTCAGTGGGAGTAAGTACTCGAACATACTAGTACGTATGGAAAAACCCCTCTCTCTCTCTCTCTCTCTCTCCAATCCGCGCGCGGACCGACCGAAATGGAGAGAGAATTCACCGCCCGCACCTCTGTCCACTCACTGCTCATTCTTCTCTTCCTCGTACTGTATGGCTTATCAGCTAGTAGAGCAGAGCATGTACTCCGTTCCGTTTACGTGGATACTCCATCAATCCCTGTGCAAGTGCAACACTACAAATGTTGGCCCCACCACATCTTTGTAAGGAAGACGTTTTTATTCATACAAAAAGTGAAAACGATGGATGAATCAGCGTTTTACTGCAAAGCTGAAGCGCTGCTGACTTCCTACCATGGTCCATATGGCTGTATCTCTATTCTCTAAGGAAGCAGTGGAAGGAGCATTGGACATCGCTGAGCCGAAAGCAGAGGAGACACAGGCAACAAGGACTCCCTCTGCTTTGTTCTCTGTACATGCATGCATGCTTTGTTCTCTGTAGTATGACCTATCAAAGCAAACTTGCCTTGCTGCCACAACAATTACGTACACTAGAGTAGGCTTTTGATAGGCTACCCGCACTGCGTCCGGAACCGCCGTCCGGGACGCGCTTTGGCGGACGAAAATCGCCGCAGCGCTGTCCTGGAAACGGACATGTCAGCCGGAACCTCCTCGTCCGTCCGGCAAGATTACCGTCGTAGCGTTCGTCCGGGATGTGGCCAGCTCACCCGCCGGCGCCTCGCCCGGCCCCACCACGCCCGCGGACGAGAGAGAGAGAAGGTGGCGCGAGGGAGGAGGGAGAGAGCCTCGTCCCTCCGCTCGCTTCGCCGGAGCTGAGGCGAGGGGCAGGCGGGAGGTCGGCGAGTGGCGCGAGGGGACGGAGGCGGACCGAGCGATCGGCCGCCCGTCGCGAGTCGCCGTGCCGCCTCAGCTGCGCTGCCCGCGCTTCGCTGCTAGGCCCGAGGGAAGAGGGCGGAGGAGGCGCCCGGGCTGAGCCGGCGCTTCGGCCGCCGCCGCGAGTCGCCGTGCCGCGCTTCGGCCGCCGCCGCCGCCGCTGCCGCTCGCGCGGCCCAGCGCTTCGCTTCGGCCGCTGCCGCGCTTCGCTGCGCCTCGCCCGCGTTCGGTGGTCGGCGTCACGCCCCAGCCCGCCGTGCTTCGCCCGCGGCAGCCCGGTCGGCGTCGCCGGCCGTGCCCGCCCAGCGGCTTCGCCCAGCGGCGGCCGTCCCAGCGCCCGCCGTAGCTTTCCGCACGCTGTCCCGCGCCCGCGGCAGCGTCGCCGTCGCGTCGCGCGTGCCAGCGCAGCGGCCCGTCCCGCGCCCGCCGGCCCTGCACGCGCGCTGCCGCCAGCGCTTCGCCGTCGCGCCCGCCGTGCCGCCCAGCGGCTGCGCCAGCGGCGGCCCGCGCGCCCGCCGTCCGCGGCAGCGCGCTGCGCTGCGCCCGCTGCGCCTCCACACTAGCGGCCAGCGCTCGCCCTCGCCTGCTTTCGTGGCCGCGCGCGCTGCTCGGTGGATACGCCCGCGAGCAGAGCCGCCGCGCTCGGCCCAAGAGCGAAAGCCGCCGCCTCGCCGCCCGCCCTCGCGTGCTGCTTTGCCTTCTCCAAGCACCGTCCGCACCGTCTCGGCAGAGGCGCCGCAGCTGCCTTCGCACTCCGGTAGCTGCGCGCGGAGCCGCCGTTGGTTCCTTCCGGCGGCCGCCGCGCGAAGCGCCCGCGCGCCTCGCGTGCTCGCTTGCCGGCGAGCCTCCGCAGCGTGCCGATTGGAGGAGCCCGCCCCGGACCTCGCCCGGAGCCACCGCGCAGACCTCTCCCTCGCCGGAGCTCACATGGCCGAGAGGAGGAAGTGGTGACCCAGCGGCCACGAGACGCCGCTGCCCGCCGGCCCTTCGCGGCGTCCGTTCGCGTCTTTGCCCGGGGAGGGAGGACGCCGCCGCTTGGTGGCCTGGGACGGGGGAGAAGAGAGAGAGAAGAGGGAGGAGGGAGGGTGTCGGTGGGAGGAGTAATAAAAAAATCTGAAATGTGGGTCCCGCCAGTATAGAGTAGTTATATGGAGGATGGATGAGTGCGGGAGAAATCAAAATAGAGAGAAGAATCTTCTTGACGGGACATAATATTCCTTTTAGAGAATGACTTTAGAGGACGACGAGTGCGGATAGCCATACGAACGATACCGTCCCATCAGTCTCATGCATAGCTTCAGCAAATTTGTTCGCGAAATGCTTGGCAAGAAGATTGGCACCGCACCTTCCGGACATTGTCCGTGTAAACCAGAGAGGCGCGTTCATCCGCGGCCGTAGCATCCACGACAACTTCAGGGCGGTCCACTTGTCTTGCAAGTGGCTGCACGGGCGCAAGGTCCCCGGTGTGCTCGTCAAGATCGATATTGCGAAGGCTTTTCGATTACGTTGCGTGGCCCTTTCTCTGGACGTTCTTCGTCACATTGGCTTTCCCCCTGCGGTGGGCGGGTGGATCTCTTTCCTCATCTCCACGGCGAGCACAAGAGTCCTCACCAATGGCCGCCCTGGCAGACGAATTGCTTATGCGCGAGGACTAAGACAGGGGGACCCGATCTCCCCAATGTTCTTTGTCATCATTATGGAGGTCCTCAATTCTATGATCGCCGCGGCCGATCAAAGACTCCTCTTCACGCCGTTGCTGGAAACGCCATTCGCCACCGTGCATCTCTTTATGCCGACGATTTGGTGATTTTCTTGTCGCTACTGGTGATGACTTCCATTGTCTGCGGCGCCATCTGGAATGTTTGCGGGCGCGTCGGGACTGGTCACCAACGTCGAGAAGTGCCAGGCCTCACCAATACGGTGCTCTGAGTTGGATGTCGAGCGGGCCTTGGCGACCTTTCCTTGCCGCATCGTGCCTTTCCCAACTAAATACCTGGGTGTACCCTTGAGCCTTTCCGGACTAAGGCGTGTGCCCGGGGAACGGCCCGGTTGGGTCGACGCGATCGCCGCTCGAATTCCCACACAGAAAGCGGGGCCTGCTCACCATCGCGGGGACGTTCCACCCTCACCAAGGTCACTCTGTCAGCAATCCCCGTCCACATCTCCATTGCCGTCTATCTTTCAAGCTGGGCCATCCAACAGATTGACAAACGTCGCCGCGCATTCCTGTGGTCCGGGACGGAGTCGGTTAGTGCGGGTAAATGCAAGGTCGCCTGGCCTATTGTCTGCAGCTCCCGCGAGCTTGGTGGCCTCGGTGTCCTGGACCTTCGCTACTTTGGTTATGCTTTACGTCTGCGCTGGGAGTGGCTGCGGCGAACGGACCCTGATCGTGCCTGGGCGCTGCTTCCGGCAAGGCCGGAACGTAATGTAACGGCGATGTTCAAGGCCTCGTTTAGTGTTCGCGTCGGCGGCGGTGCGTCGGCCATCTTCTGGACCGACCGCTGGCTGGACACTCCGCTGGCCTCCTTCGCGCCGAGCTTGTTCGCGGCGATTTCACGTTCTGGGCGGCGAAGGACAGTCAAGGACGCGCTATCACAGAGGCGCTGGGTGCGGGACATCAATGGCGCGCTCACCAATCAAGTCCTCGTCGAATACATCAAGGTATGGGAGCTCGTCGAGGGCGTGCTGCTGCAGCCTACAGTTCCCGACCGATTTGTGTGGAAGTGGTCGCCGGATGGATCGTACTCGGCGTCGTCCACCTACTGTGCCTTCTTCAATGGTACCTCCAACCTTCTGGGGGCTAAGGAACTGTGGAAGGCCAAGGCACCGCCGAAGGTCAAGACGTTCTTTTGGCTCGCTTTGCACGGCCGGTTGTGGACTGCGGAGCGTCGTTGGCGGCATGGCTTACAGGATAGTGGCAAGCTGCATCTTTGCGATCAAGAACTTGAATCTATCGGTCACCTACTCTTTTTGGGTTGTGTGTTATCCGGACAGGTATGGTGCGCGCTCCTGTCACCGTTGGGGCTACAGGACTTCATCCCCCGCCGTAGTGACGTTCTTGCTGCGTGGTGGCTGTGCCACCGTCGGGCGCTGGACAAGCACCTCCGAGCTGGTTTTGATACGGCAGTCCTTCTCACCACATGGATTCTTTGGAAGGAGCGCAACGCAAGGGTCTTCAGGAACCGTGTTTCATCCATTGCGCAAATCCTGGCGGACTTCACTGATGAGGCAAATGAATGGTTGCAGGCCGGCTATCGCAGCCTGGGGGACGCTGCTTGCGCTCTTGCCGGCTGATCTTGGCCTCCGGACTGTCGCTCCGTCCACCGCCGTATAGTACTTTTTAGGAAACGTTTGAGAGCTGTAGTGCTGGTTTGTTGCTGCGTTTGCACCTTGTGAACAATGCTACCTTTCCAGCCCTAAGCTCTGTCGTTGTAACAAACTCTCTTCTTCTTAATGAAATACGGGTACGAACCCGCTCGCGAAAAAAATTCACACTGCTTGCTTGCTTGCTTGCTGCCTGGCTGGCTGAAAGGTCAGGATCGGATTGGGTTTGGACTCGGATTCGTCGATTCGATTGGATAGAGACCTCGACCCACTCTGACCGATCATTCCTCATTAATTTTTTTTTTCTTCTCTTCTTCTGAAGAAACGGAGAAAACCACAAACGTGTTTGAGTGGTGGTACTACATGCAAACTTGAGGCTTGACACCTGAGGAGGAGAAGATGCCACGGATACAAATGACGAGGACCAAATATCCCACAATGCATGCCGACCAGCACAGTACCAGAGACAAGCAAAAGTTCACTACCTTCCAATGAAAAATGTTCTACGGCTTTGTCCTCGTTGGAAAGTAACTTCCCCAGAGCGCACACGCAAATCAAGATTTAAATTTTAAAAATTTTAACCAACAACCAGCTAATAATTTCTAATTATTGTAATACAAACTTTATGTTATTAGATTTGTAAAGAAAAATAAATAAATAGTCAAAGTATAATATAGAAGACCGTGCCATTCTAACCTGCGTCAGATAAAATAGACCGGAGAGTATCCTCTTACATTACTACTAGTATAATACCACCCATTTGTCTAATTTGGCATGGTCACCTAAGTTATAAGTTGTCCATTCATTTATTCTATACTATAATTTTTATTCTTGTAAAATTATGATTATTGGATAATATATTTATCGTGACTTTAACGATACCAATTTGTAGTATAATAGCTAAAAAATTCACTTATTTATTGGTCAAGATTATGAAGTTTAAATCTTGTTTCAGTATCCGGCTTATAAAGTTGACCAGAGCAAGCAGTTGGTAATTATTTGGTATTGCCGGTGCCAGGCCGGCCTTGAGCATCTCTAAGAGTTTTATATTTTTTATTCCCCAAATCACGATATTTGCCAACTTCTAAATAAAATATAGAGAAGAATAAAAAGATCATCTCAAAAATACCCCATGACTGGCTTCCAAAAAAAAAGGTCCCACAGGCTGTTTTTTTTTTTTTCCCCTTGGCATTTGTTTTCCGTGGGAAACCCTTCGTGCTTTCCCTGTTGCGCGCCTCTCGCTGGTTATGCCGCCGCCGCCCAGATCATCGTGGCTTTCTCCCCTAGGGCGTGTGGTTGTTCTTCCAGGATTACTAGTTCAAGTGAAAACGAAATAGTACTTCATTGGCATATACTAATTTTGATTGGCCATCCACTAGCAGACAACAGCACACGGCGAGGTTGCGGACGGAGTCGAAGATGCAGTGCTATGGACGAAGGCGCGAAGGAGAGAATCGTGTGGGAAGGAGGATTCTTGACCCGGAGTAGACGGCGCGGGAAGGAAGGAGAGGCGGCGTGGAGATTTCCGCAGATGCGCCCCCCAACGCGTGCATAAGCATCGACGATTTGCCAATTGCCAAAATTTATATCGGTAATGATTCTATTATGACGTCCATCATTTTTTTCTGCTTTCGAACGTGGCGTGAACGGATTGGGCCGCCCCACCGTCCACCACTCCTACATCCCCACATCCCTCCAGCGCCCGTGACTCCATCTTTCATTCTCCCACCTCTCGAGACTGCCACAGCGCGCCGCACGCGCGTGCTCCCCCTGCCGCGCGCTTCCTTGCTCCTCCCCTCCAGCGAGCTGCCCTCCCTCTCTTCTTCCCCCTCCTCCCCGCACCGGAGTAGGGGCGACAACTGCTGCTGGCGAGGATAGCACGCTCCCTCCCTCCTTGCTCTCTCTCCCTCATCTCTTACCTCCGTGCAACCAGGAGTAGGAGACGATGGCGCGGCTTCGACAAGGTAGGTGGGAGGATCTTATCTGAGAGGCCTCTATCTTCCTCCTCCGGATGCGGATCTAAGCTCTCCCCCCCCTTCTCCTCTAGATCGACCCCTCTCCCTCCTTGTGCTTCTCCTTCCCCCCCCGTTCTAAGGCTTTTTGGGTGGTGGCTTGGGTTTTGGTGAGCTCTCGGGTTCAGCTATCGCGCGTGTTACAATGGTGTTCCCTGGAAGTTGCAGTACGTTTTTGGGTGATGTTGCAGTTGGCTAGGGTTCCGGTGAGCGCTCGGGTTCAGATCTCGCCGTTGTTGTAACGGTTCTCTCTGGATGTTGCAGTAAGTTTCAATCGTTGTTGCGATGCATGATTTTTCAGGTGATGTTTTAGTAGTGTGTTTTGTGTTGTTGCAACTTGATTATTCGGGTGTTGTAGCATTACTATGTTTTATGGTGTTTCGGTGTACTCCACTCAATGTTTCAATTTGTCTTTGTTCTTTTATTTCGGTTTCTTTAATCTCGCATGTTGCAAGTAGCATGTTGTGTGTTGTTGTTGCAGCGGCCCGTTCGGGTGTTATTTGTAGTACCATGTTCATGTTGTTTCAAGCAAACTCCACTTAATGTTTCAGCTTGTGTTTGTTCTTTTGTTTCAGGTTCTTTTATTCTGTATGTTGCAGCAGGTATTTGCGTGTTGTTGCAGCACCATTCAGTGTGTTTCATCAAACTCCATTCACGGTCTCAACTATTTTTTGTGTTTTTTGTTGTTATAATAATATGTTCATGGTGATTCAACTTCTTCACTCCATTGTTGGAGCTATTTTGTCTCTATTTGTAATCGCAGTGTATATGTTTCACTGTGTTTCAACCGCTTCAATCTATTTTGTTACAACATCGAAGTTTCTTGTTGTTGAACTATCATGTGCATTGTGTTGCAGCCCGGAAATAGATTGGGGGAGGGGTGGCTATGTAGGGGGTGTGGTGGTGGTGGGCGGATATGTTGGGTCCGTCGAGGTTGGGCGGTGGGGAAGGAGGGGGGCATATCCCGTGCTCGTAGGGTGCAGGGGACGGGTTCCTTCCATGGAGAGCCGACGAAGGGTGGTTCCTATTCTATTTTCTCCTCCTCCGTGCGGGGGTAGGTAGGGCGGCAGGGTCTCTTCTCTTCTCCGCGATGGGTGGGTACGGCGGGCGGGGTCGGTGGGGGGCGGGAGCGTCGTTGGGGGGGCGCACGGAGTTTTCCTTTTTCGGAGTGGGGGGCGCGGCGGCGTCCGAACGCATTCACGCGCCGGACGTCCGGACGCTGGTACGACCCAATTTATATTTACCAAAGAGAGAGATTTTTCATTTTTTTTTTAGAAAAACAAGAATGTCAAACCCCTTTGCAAAACGCACAGCGCTAAAGCTAAAGTGATGCTAATCAAAAGATCCAACAGGACGGACGGACGGACAGTGTGAGGTGTGTGTGATTGAGGAGGGACCCGGACGGGACGACGGACGGACATGGCGACCTCCTCCTCCTGCTGCTGCGTCTCCTCCCACGGCCACAGCCACAGCCTCGGCCTCTCCCGCCCGCTCCCTCGCCTCCCGCACCGCCAGCCCCAGCCCCGCCTGCCTCCTCCGCCTAGTCTCCCCCCTCGGCGCCTTCCCGCCGAATCCCCGCCTCGCCCGACCCGCCGCTCCACATCGCCGCGACCGGCGAGGACGACTGGCCCGCGCCTGACGTCGACCAGGACAAGGACCAGGACCAGGAACAGGAGGACCGCGACGAGCGCATCGGCTTCCAGATCCAGGTCTCCAAGGTCGGGAAGCGGAACCGGCGCCTGGTGCGCGCGCGGGTGCGCGTCCACGCGCCGCTCGAGGCCGTCTGGGCCACGCTCACCGACTACGAGGGCCTCGCCGACTTCATCCCGGGACTCTCCGAGTGCCGCCTCCTCGACCGGCACCAAGGCTTCGCGCGCCTCTACCAGGTCCCAATTCTATCTATTCTATCGATTCTATCGATTCCTCCAATACACCTCGCTCAGCCTGTTCATAAATGAATGTGGGAATTTCTCGTGGAGGCCAGGTCGGGGAGCAGGACCTCGCGCTCGGCTTCAAGTTCAACGCCAAGGGCACCATAGACTGCTACGAGGGGGACTTGGAGCTGCTGCCCGCCGCCAAGGCCGGGGCGCGCAGGAGGGAGATCGCCTTCAACATGATCGACGGCGACTTCAAGCTCTTCCAGGGGAAATGGTCTGTTGAACAGGTACAGGTACCTTCCCTTGATCCTTCCTTCCTTCCTTCCTCTTTGCTCGCCAATTACATGTAATACCCTACATACTGTGGTCCTAGCTGATCCCCAGCTGTGCTAGTGCTACTACTGAATCCAGTTACCTACATTGCTTACTCCCTCCGTCCTATGGAGTTTGTCGTTGGAAAACCGTGCCCCCCTCACAAACACGTTTTTCGGGCGACGTTCTCAATGGGACGGAGGGAGTATAATACTACTAATTAATGATGATGCTCTGCTCATTGCTGTGCTGGTACAGTCTAGTCTAGCCCTAAATCAATCACCACCGACACGACATTGGTCGGGTCCAGTGATCTATGACTGGATCCAGACTCACTCACTCACTGCTTAGGCGTTTTAGGTTCACCACATTGCGAAAAAAGCTGGTTGAACTAGGGGTAATAAGGATGTTGGAATCATTGGTAACTCGTCCCTCTTGCTTTGAATTGGCAACTGAACCATCTTTTGATGTGGGGCTATGAGGGCAGCATAACGTCGCTCATTCAGTGAGTGCTGTACTGATGTTATGAATTTATATGATCGTATGGCAGTACTAGGTCCGCTCTTGGTCCCTATGAGATCCACAAACAAACCCAACCTGGCTCTAGCATATCCAGCTGTTAAATTGCGGCATAGTTTTGGTTGCAAACGTCAATAGCATTGTTATTTTGATAAAGAGTCTCTGTCTACATGGCCGTTGATGAGGCCCCTGTGTTTTTCATAGGTTGATGGTAGCATTGTCGAAGGTGCGGAAAATTCAGAGGAGCAAGAATTCCAGACGACACTGTCTTACCTGGTTGAGCTGGAGCCCAAGCTCTGGGTTCCAGTGGGACTACTGGAAGGAAGGATATGTAGTGAGATCAAGAACAACCTTGTTTGCATCAGAGAACAAGCACAGAGGATCCAGAGATTACAGCATGAGGTAACTTTCTCAGCTGCTAGATACACATCTGTTATGACATCCGGAAGGCATCCAATTTCTTAATTAGCCGTGTCCATGTAACAGCAGTATGTCCTTGGCACAGGACATTCACATAGTATGTATATCTAAGCATTGAGTGTTGTCATTTGGATTCGTATGTTCTCGGTTTTTTTTTTAAATGTTTTGAAGTAGTACCTATCCAGCGCTGAAGTTTGGTTGTTTTGCATATTTTCAGTGATAGCTAGCGCCTTTGTGAAGGGTTTGTGACAAATCGTTGATTGATTGGCAATGGTGGCCATGGCGCCTAATGAGAGGTTGGTATATTGATCTGTAAGTATGGTTTGGTCTGGTCTGGCAGATGAGATGTTGCCTGATGGGTCGCCAAGTTAGTAACTTACTACTTTAACTACCACAGGGAGGAGGATTGCAGGTAAAATGAAGGTGATACTGGTACGTGGGATTGCTGAAGGGTGTGATGGCGTACCAGCACAAAAGTGGGGTGTCTGACATACTTCTTGGTCAACTGTACATGTCTGATGAGTGATGAAAATACAGTATGTAAGTAGGAATGTACAGCAACATTGATCTGGAGTGTCGAGAAGATCTGACGTGTCCCAGCAAAGGAACTTTGCACTTTAGCATTTGTTTTTGCAACTCTTAACGAAAGCAGAAGATGGATGTTGACGCCGCAACTGTCTCATGTAATGCTCCCCTCCCAATACAATCATAAGCCGTTTGGCAGTTGCTTGTTGGCAGCAAACAAATCCTTGTCCTTGAAAAAAAGGCATGGATGATGGATGAATATATGCATTCCTTTCCCCCTACGAAACTGGAAGCTGCGAGTGCAGGTGTCTGTTTCGTGCCAAACACTGGATGTGCTGATGACGTAAATGTCAACAGCGGCTGGATGCCCTCCCTGAATTGGTTACTTGGAAATTGGGAATGGACGTGTATGCATTGTAGTACATGAGGATGTCATGGGCTGGACATGGTTATTCATGGAACCTACCGAGTGCGAGTGGTAGTTGACATGTTTGAAGTTGAAGAGATGACAAACCTCTGTATGTTTGCATCAGGTTGCAAGCCCTATGTGTCCTATATATGGTGGTCTTGGCAACGGATTACTACTATCTGTTAAGGTTGTCAGGAGCATATACCATACTAACGAGCTATGCTGTGTTGCTTACCAAAACTTATCATTTCGTATATATATAATAATAGGTTTCACCCTTGCTGTGTCAGCATTGCTTCTACAGTCGCTTCTCCTTTTGTTATTTGATTGGTGCACTTGTTTATTCATTTGTATTATATTATGCAGATATAATTTATATGTAGAAGACCAAATCAGCAAGCGGGCACTTGCATTGCATAAACCTAAACCGTGGGGAGAGGAAGAGGAGTCCTCCGGACAGGAGGAGAGAAAGGTAACCGAGCCTGGCATGCAATCACCTGGTCAACACAAACTGAATGCATCGTCACTTGATAATATAGTACTCTGCTCCTATGTTTGTGCAAAAATTGGAGGATATGGATATACCATGAGCATGACTCTGAAGATCGAGCATGACTTTGAAGATTGGCTTTATTTAGTGTGGCAGTGAATGATTCAAAACCAAAAAAAAAAAAAAAAAAAGAGATGGAGGTTTGGGCCTCCGAATAGGATCGATGATGGGTCCCTTCCCTTTGGTTTCGCTGGGCCAACACAAACGAGGCCGGCGGGCGGGGCGGCCTAGTCGGTCGATACCCCCGAGAAGGGGAGCTCCCCTCCCCTCCTCTGCCTGCCGGTCTCTTCTTTCTTCTTCAATCCCAAGGTAGGAGGAAATGGCAGCGACTGCCGCCTCGTTTTGCCTGCCAACAAACACAAACAAAAACAAAAACAAAGCAGCAGCGTTGGAGGGACAGAGGAAACAGCCACATGCCATTCTTGGGGATGCCGTCCCTCCGTCCTATCTGAGCCAACCACGGGCAGGGCAGGGCAGGGCAGGCCAGGACATTGTTCCTCAGTCGTCACTGCATGCCTGCCTGCCCTTTAATTCTTTCAATTTCGCTCTCAACTTCACTTTCCTTACTTCTCTCCGCCCGCCAGCGCCAGGTCTCCGATCTCTGCTCTGGTATATATCCACGCTGCTGCTCCTCCTCCTCCTCGTCCTCGGCTCCTCCTGCTACTAGGTCGGGCCGTCCGTCTTGTTCTTGGTTTGCCCGATTATTGCATCGACGACGCTGTACCTGTTACCGGCCGGCCGGCGGCGGTGTATAGTTCGTTTCTTGATCTGCATTATTTAATTCAGACCGCCCCGCCACCGCCGCCGTCCGCCGGAGATGGACAACGGGCACGCCAAGTACCGGGTGGCCGTCATTGGCAGCGGCAACTGGGGCAGCGTCGCCTCCCGCCTCATCGCCTCCAACACCGCCAAACTGCCCTCCTTCTATGGTACTCTACTGTACATACATACATCTCCCCTGCCTTCTTCAATTCAATCAATACAATACAACTCCTACTATTAACTGTAATGCCTTGCCTTCGCCCCAGGTGTTTTATTGGGGGGTGATTTGGCCATGCATGCCATTTCGATCGCTCATCATTCTATATCTAATCTAGTTTCTTTCGCTGAATGCATAGATATACTCCTATGTAGCGTATTACTAAGATTGCTTTGCTTACATCATGCATGTCTTATCTTTTTGTCCGGTCTCCATAGACATGCACCAACCTTCCCTATGTCCCATGCCACCATTTGCATCTTTATGCCTACTAACTACATACTATATTGTAAATGTTATGTCCGATCAATGCAAGCTATATATATTATCATCGTGTAGCTACATACTCCCTGTATTACTATTACCTACGTACACAGCTCTTTTCTGCTACCGCCTGTTGGTATATGTACTAACTGCATTGGGGACGGAATTTCTTCTTTCCCTGAAGATGAAGTAAGGATGTGGGTGTTTGAGGAGATACTGCCAACAGGCAAGAAGCTATCCGAGTCCATTAACGAACAAAATGTAAGAGAGCTCGTTAGCTTACCTTGCTTCTGGGTCAACAAATGGCTTATATATGTCAGTAGTAATTATGACTCTAAATGTAAGATGTTACCTATTCTTGGTGGCTACAGGAGAACTGCAAATACTTGCCAGGTATAAAGCTTGGACCGAACGTTATTGCCGATCCCGACTTGGAGAGTGCAGGTAACTAATCACAGCGTCACCCAGCTATTATCATAAAAAATAAACTTACAGCATAAAGCTTTGCATATTGTCAGATAAATTTTACCAAATAAAACTTCTCTTTTCCTTCGCAGTCAAAGATGCGAATATGCTGGTTTTTGTGACTCCCCATCAATTTGTGGAGGGTATATGTAAGAAGCTTGTAGGTAAGCTAAGGCCAGGAGCTGAGGCTATCTCCCTTATCAAGGGCATGGAGGTCAAGATGGAAGGGCCGTGCATGATATCCAAGTTAATTGCGGATACACTTGGAATCAATTGTTGTGTCCTCATGGGTGCTAACATTGCAAATGAGGCAAGCAAGCATTTGTTCAACCTGCTGTGCAAAGTTTCATGTAGCCTTTGTTCGTAAGCAAAAATAATGAATGGTTGTATATATATTTCAAGTGCAGATTGCTGTCGAAGAGTTCAGTGAAGCAACAATTGGGTATAGGAAAGATAAGGAAGTGGCAAACCGATGGGCTAAACTTTTTACCACACCCTACTTCCTAGTTTCTATCGTAAGTGCTTCTACTTGATCTATTCTCATAAATAAATCAAGTCGGAGAAAACCTATGTATTCTGGTCCTATTAATATTAATATATATAGCAATAGATGTTTGGGAATATGAAAGTCATCATCTTAGCAAATGCTGGATTCCTTCCATAAAACAGTTATGTACAGGTACAGAGATACCAATGATCGTTATGCCTAACACCACATATAAATCAAATAATATTAGAAGCGTAAAGGATAATTTATCAAGTATAAAATGAATATTGAATGGTGTTCTTATCAGTGCACCCTGTCCTTAATATGCAGGCAGAAGATATTGAAGGAGTAGAGCTGTGTGGAACTCTGAAAAATATAGTGGCTATTGCAGCAGGTTTTAATGGATCGAGTGTTTACATCCATTTTTTTGCTTCAGACATTTTATTAATAATGGATTATGTGGTGAAATTATCTTGCAGGACTTGTTGATGGCTTGGATATGGGAAACAATACAAAGGTTGCAATTTTACACATTTCGAATAAAATACATGGTTTTCATAGCATCGTGTGATCTTATGGCCTCTTTTCTTTCCCTTTTTGTTAGGCTGCAATAATGAGGATTGGTTTGCGAGAAATGCGTGCTTTCTCTAAGCTTCTGTTCCCTTCAGTCAGAGATAACACATTCTTTGAGAGCTGTGGTGTCGCCGACCTAATAACCACATGCCGTATGTATCTTCACCGTTGCCAATTAACCATCCAACAGATAAATACTGAAAAGTGAGTGTTCCATGACAGTTGGAGGGAGGAACAGAAGAGTGGCTGAGGCCTTTGCACGAAATGGTGGCAAAAGGTTTTTGCTTTAAACTACACATTTTTTTTTTTTTAATATCCTTCAAAACAGTCTGGCGATGTTCATGGCCTATATTAAATTGAAGAGTTTTCTCATGTCCTGAGGTTGTATAGTCATACCATCTTATTGCTGATACAGGTCTTTTGATGAACTGGAGGCAGAGATGTTGCATGGCCAAAAACTCCAGGTAAAGCAAATATATGATGCCATGCATAGAGAAATACTCTGCTCAGTGCATCTAATTTCTTTAATTTTACAGGGAGTGTCCACAGCAAGGGAAGTCTATGAAGTCTTGACTTATCGAGGATGGCAGGAGCTGTTTCCTCTGTTATCAACAGTACATGAGATTTGTATTGGGCAATTGCCTCCTACATCAATAGTTGAATACAGTGAGCACACGCCCAACCTCTCCCTCATCGGTGGTCCTACTCCATTCTACTGAGCAAGATGCTACAGTTTGGACTACTGCTCCAGTTCTCAGTATCACTTGTTATAAACTAAGCAAGCTTAGATATACTGAATATCCGAATCTGTTTTGCATATAAATATGATTTCAGCCATGTCACCTTATTAGGTGCATGACTCTATGAATCTGTGATTGTGTATCCAGTTAGTTGCCTATTGATACTAATTGGAAATCAGTGAATTGAGTTATAGTTTGTATTGAAGAAATACGTGGTATGATTTCAGAAGTAGTAGAGGAACCCCAACCGAAAGCAGGACTCTTGTTTGGGGCTCCCCTACTGGAGTTGCTCGCTCTGACCAATTCAAAGGGATGTTTTGTTAGATGAAACTAATCTCATTTATTTATTGTTGCAAAGAGTGAAAGATCATCGATGATGGAGTAATAAACAGACAATTAATCTTGAAACCAATGGAAGTCAGGGGAGAGAAGAAGAGCTAGTGAACGGGAGAGCGCGGTGACAGTATACAATCCAGCCCTGCAGGCTGCTGCTGGTTCCAATCCAATGCAAATCGATCGGAGATGATGATGCTGCTTGTGATTGATCAGTTCTTGGTTGGGTAGGAGGCCATCTTGTTGATGCCGCAGAGTCCTTGGCGCTTGCCGGTGCCCCTCTTCATTCGGATGTACCCCTTCTCGCCCCAGCTGGGTCCCCACGAGTTCTTGACGATGATGTAGTCATGGCCACTGCTGTTGTCCTCGCCCGCCGCCGTCGCAGTCCCGTAGCCGACGGCCGCCACGCCGTGGTCCAGCTGCGTGCCGCAGGGCCCATCGAAGACGCCGCCGCTGTAGAACTGGAAGTTCCTGCCGGAGGCCTCGATGGCGACGCTGACGGGCTGGTGCGCCAGCGCTTTGAGCAGCGCCTGCTCGTTGTTCCTCGGCACGTCCTCGTAGCCGGAGATGGTGACCACCGCCGGATCCGCATCCGCATCGTGCTTCTTCTTGCTGCTGCGCTGGCAGGTGCCTTCCTCCATGAGGTACGGGTAGGCCTCCTCCGTGTGGAGTCCGCCGTTGTGTGCGATGTAGGAGAAGGCGTAGTCCATGAGGCCCCCGTTGCAGCCGTGGTTGCCGTCCGTGTCGCAGTCGATGAGCTCCTGCTCCGACAGCGCCGTCAGGTTGCCCGTGACGATCTGGTTGATGCCCTCGACGGCGGCCACCGTGGAGAAGGCCCAGCAGCTGCCGCACTGGCCCTGGTTCTTCACCGCCGTCACGGCGCCCTTGCTCCGCCAGTCCACCGACTTGGGGAGGCTCGCCGCGTCCACGCCGTCGTACCTGAAGCTGAAGGACGGCGAGCCGCCCTCCTCCTCGTTGTCGTCGTCATGATCGCCGCCGCTGCTCGTGCTCCTCAGGCCGAGGTAGGTGGCCTTGAACTCGTCGTGCGTGAGGTCGGCGAAGTCGTTGAGGCCCAGCCAGTAGCTGCTCACCCTGCGGTTGGTCTCGTCGATGTGGTGCAGGTTGTCCTTGAACACCTGGAACCGGCGGAGCTTCTCCTCCAGGCTCGCGTACGGCGCCCTGCGGTGGCGGGACAGCCAGCGCTCGAACAGCTCCGCCAAGCTCTCGTGCGACGACAGGTCCTCCTCCGAGTAGCCCACGATGGAGAAGTCTCTGTCTCTCTCGCGCGCATGGCCATGGACATGGGCCTGGGCCTGGGCATGGCACCACGATCCCGCCAACAGGCCCAGGACGGCCAGAGCAGCAACAATGGCGGGGGACTTGATCACCATCTTCGCGTGCATAATATGCATTCACGGCAGCTGCAGCAAGTGCTAGCTGCTGCTGCTGAACTGAAGGATTTATTGTGCAGGTGCCAGCAGACTGGAGGATGCATGTGCATATATATACACAACGAACCAACAGGAACAATAGCTTTGGCTTTGCTTGGGCCTGTCGGGAGTACGTGCTTCCAACTTCCAAGCAAATTGTTTTTAAAAATGGATGATGCCTGCCAGAGCTAGCTTTAAGGTTTGCCCTCGGATTTGGCCTGAAGACGGACTTGGCTTCCAAGCATTCATGATTCTCTCGTTGGTCTGAATATATAATCTCTCTGCCTTAAGGAAAAATGAAGATGTACCTTAAAGCATGCATGCATGCAGTCGAAGCAAGCAACCCAACCACACATGACAGTTATTTGCAGGCGCATGAGTATGAGAATGAAAATATGCAGAATGGCATAACACCTAATTTCATATCAAAACAACGCCAAACCATATGGATTGAGGTGGATACATGGGTACTATCTTAATTATTGGTTTGAATTTGAATTAATGATCTAACAATCACAAACAGCAAAACAAGTTGCTGTGAAATCGCTAAATCTGGAGTTCGTCCAACTGAATAATGAACCGAATGCAGTAAGAATTTTATTCTCCTTGCCTACTACCTTATCATAGTCTATATAACAACTTTCATAGAAAAAAAAATAAGCACATAGCTAGCCTTGTTTAAACTGTCCCATTGAGCCATGGCATTGTTTTGTAGGTTCCACCGATCAACGATCAGTACTCCACCATAATCCATAAGCTTGAATCTTTGTCGATGCTATGTAATCTGAGGAGATTTAAACAGGTATTTGAAACTGTATGCATGACTACGATGATATATAGTTGAATGTGTAAGAACGAGGTAGACATGATTTTATTTCGTCCATTTGAAGAAACTCTATCGCCGTGGCAAAACAAGTAAGCTTTTTTTTTCTCTATAAAAGAAAGATTTCAAAATGCTCTTTCGAATTCTAGTTTTAGGTGTAAGAATCCAAGATCTTGCCCAATAATGGTTTTATTTTAATGAAAACCTATAAAATTAATACTCCTAAAACACGTTGAAGCCAAATAAGCGTTTGCAGGATCTTGTTTTAGATTTAAAAAGGACATGTAGTGGCTACTTGTCAAAACCAAATAGGTTTGATTGAGCACAGATAATTCTAAGTTTGAAATCAATGCGGCAAATATATTTTTTTTTCATCCAAGGAAATTACTACGGCGATTGCTTCGTGTGCACACAGGGCACCAACGGGAAATGTTGTGATAGGTGTTGGCGGAATCAAAAGAGTTATTTTTCTTTCTATATATAAAAACCAGTGGATGCTATTACTTTATTTAAAAGATCATTGAAACATTTTTTTTTAAAAAAAGAACACATCATGGGAGGCCGGCTTTGGAAAACTTGGTTGGTTTGGATTGGCTATGGTTGTACACATCCTAACAAATACGGCTACCAATGACATGTGGGCCTGTGAGCGAGGAGGCACGTGTGTCTCGTGCGTGGTATGTATGAAAAGGCAGGACCCAAAGTTGAACGTCCGGTTACCCTTTATTTGGAAGTCAGGGTTATTTTGAGCCGCGTCAGTCGTTGGTTATGAAACAGTAAACAACAACACGGCAGGTGGTTCACTGGACAAGTGGCACAATTCCAATTGGTTTTTTTTTTCTTTTTTTGAACTCAAGGCCATGGAAATTCGAAACAACAGCTTGCTGTTGTGCTGTGCTGTGCTGTGCTGTGTTTTGGGGCGTTTTGTCCCTCTCTTCTCCTGCGCTGTGCATTTTGTGGTTGGGCGGGTGCCCGGGTCCAGCACCAGCAGCAAGAGAGAGGCAGGCCGAGGCCGAGGCAGACAGGCAGTCAACAACAAACAACACAAACACAAGGCTGACGCCGTGTCGCGTCCGTCTCGACGGACTCCGGCCGTCGTCCTCTTCCTCGTCGGCTCGTCCTCGGAATTCCCTCCCTCCTCGTTCCGTTCCATTCCATTCCATTCTTCTCGTGCGCGAGCAGCTAGCTGCTAGATTTGGAGGGGGAAAAAAATCAAATCAATCTCTCTGCGTTCATTCATTCATTCATTCACACGCGTCCCTCCCTTCCCGCCCCCGCTCGCGCCGGATTCCTCTCCCCAGACTCTCCAGCCTCCTCAATGCTAGGCTAGGGTTTCTCCTCCGCCGCCGCCGTCGCCGTCGCCGTCCGGGCGCCATTGCAGCAGCTCGCGCGCCCTGCCCGCCTGCCCCCTCATTCATTCATTCAGGTAAGTAATCCCCATCTCCTTTCCTTTTCCTCCCTCCAACCCGAGAACAAACAAGGTTTTAGATTTTATTTATTTATTAAATTATATTACGAGTACAATATTGTTATTAGTTCCATTCCACACACACAGCTTCCCTCCTCCGGATGATGAGGGATGGATGATGAGGCAGCCCAATCAATCGGTTCTTCATTTGTGTCCAACCCACATACATGCATAATTCCGTCCTTCGGCCCCATAACATACATGCATAATGCATTCCCTTCCCTTCCCTTCCCTTCCATCTGCTGCTGTTATTTTTTTTTCTAAAGAAAACAACACATATATTCATTTGTCGAGAGGGCAATGGAATGGAAATGGAATGCAGTTGCCGTTTCTACAGGTCAGGCCAGGCCAGGCAGGGCAGAGGAACACCACACCACGACCACAACGCGTTATCATCATTCATTTGTTTCATTTATTTATAATCTGCTGGGTGAGGGCAACACCATTTTTATTTATTTATTTATTTATTGCTTCTGATTACTCCATCCAGTTGCTACCAAGGAAAAGCAGGGATGGAGGGAGCTTTTCCCATCCGTCTTGCCTTTAGGCTTACGCGTTACTGCTGCTACAGACGAGATAACCAATATTCTCGTCGCCAGGACCCCAGGACCAACACGAATCCAATCCTCTTGCACCTTTATTTTTCGCCTTTGCTGCATACCAGCAGCAGAGAATTATTCCACAAGCATAACCTCCTCCCTAATCTATCAATCTCTCTTTCAGGAGGACCAGGTGGGCGATTTCATTGGTCTCCATCACACTCCATCTATCACCGTCGTTATGCTCCCATTGAGCAATGCGTAGAAGTCGCTGCTCCCAGGTCTCCGTCCTTCATGCTTTTCCCGCTGTTCCAGGCAATGGCCAAACTTCCAGTACTTGCACGCAGGTTTGCACGCCACCCATCCCTTTCAATTCACTACTACTACCTCTTTTTTTTTTTTCTATCCTCACTCTGATGCATACCTTCTTTTTTTTCTCTGTCTATCGGCTCGTTTGCTTACAGTGCCATCAGGAAGCCTAACGAAAGCATGAGGCTTATTGTAGTAACGATCGTTGGTGCAGTCTTTGGTTTCTTTATCGGTATCTCGTTCCCAACAGTTAGCATAACAAAGGTAGGGGCATGCTCTATCTGTAATTCCATATGCAACATCTAGGCAATAGCATCTCAACGATGGTGACTGATTACTGTTTCCCACAAAAAATATACATATGTTGCAGCTTCACTTCCCACCTAGCATCGTCTCCTATATAGATGACAAGAACTCAGGCCTCTCAGCTCAAGCTATACTTAATCATGCTTGGACTGCGGCCAGGAACGCAAGGGGAGATAGCTCTGAACCAATCTCAATTGACAACTTCAAGGTAGGATCCTGTGTGCTTCCTTAACTGCTCAATACATCTCAGCTGCCTGTGAGATGTATTGTTGTGGATTGCACCTCAGATTTTTTGTCCTGTGAGTGAACAACCCTGTCTCCTTTGGTAAATCTGTTAATAAATCTAAAAGATGTTCTTGGTTGATAACTTTGTAGATTTATGCACCGACAAACCCCAGGGGCACAGAGAGCCTAGCACCTGGTATTGTTGTACCAGAGTCTGATTTTCATCAGCACAGGTTATGGGGGAACCCAGATGAGGTAAATATTCTTGTATGCACTTCTCATCTCATACTATATGTATTTCAGTTCTGGGTTGCCTTCTCTTCTTTTCCTTCACATTAAGTTATGGTTTATTTCTCCTAAAAATGAGATTACGCTATGTCCTTCCCTTCACATTGTCAGCAAGAATTAGCATATGCTTCCTCCTTGTAATCTTGTAAATAAATTCTTATGGTGCTTGTGTGCTGCTCTCATGCAATATTTTCAGTATTTTTTTGTTATCCCACTGTTGGCAAAAGAGGTAAATTGCTCAAGATCTGAGTGTTGCTGTGAATTCTTGTCTTGTTATTTATCTAGCTCATATATGCACTGTAGTCCTGCTGTTTTTTAGCCCTGGTTTTTTTTTCCATGCTGCCCTTTATGGTTTTATTCTTCCACAAAAGTTATTATTTGCATCTTAATTTCAGCTCCCGAGCCATGATGCTTTTTCAAAATTAACTGCAATGTTTTAGCTAATTCACCGCAAATGCTCTGTAACTTGCACATTTCATTCACGCTGATGAGGATATTTAAATTTACAGGACCTACGCTTCAAGGCAAAGTACCTTGTTACTTTCACTGTTGGCATTGCGCAGAAAGATAACATAAATAGGGCTGTCAAGAAGGTAATTTTTAGAGAATATCTACATCTGACACTACTCTTACATCCCAAGTTCTATTGTCTAGTCGGACTACTGCCATTTTCTCTTTGTTTTGACAACTTCAAATTCATTTGTAAATGTACACATATCATCATGGAGTAATAACTTGGAAAATTACCCGATTCTTTTTTTTCCCTTTGGTTACTGTTGCAGTTTTCAAAGGATTTTGCAATCCTGTTGTTTCACTATGATGGCCGGGTGACTGAGTGGGATGAATTTGAGTGGTCAAAACGAGCTATCCATGTAAGCGCCCGGAAACAAGCAAAATGGTGTGTGTTCTAATTCTTTATTATTCTTTACATGTTTCAATATTGAAGGTGGTTGTGGTTCTAAAAGTTTTATGATTATCGTGACCTCTAGGTGGTATGCTAAAAGATTCTTGCACCCTGATATCATGGCAGCCTATGAGTATGTATTTATCTGGGATGAGGACCTTGGAGTTGATAATTTTAACGGAGAGGAGTATGTAATTTCGATCTTCACTTGACCATTTCTTCATACCATGTTTTGTAGGTGACTTCGTTAATATGATTTGATTGCAGGTACATTAAACTTGTCAAGAAATATAGACTAGAAATCTCACAACCTGGTTTAGAGCCAGATAAGGGCTTGACATGGCAGATGACCAAGAGAAGAGGGGATCGTCAGGTTCACATGTAAGTGGGGGCTCTGGTTTGTAGCTGCAACGATCCTTTTTGTTTTATCCTCTATAAATATGTGTTACTTCATGTATAGATAAAGATGCTGGAGGCATTGTTTATGAAAAATGTTCTTTGTACGATGATAAAAAATTTTAAGCCTGGTGCCAGGCTACAGTATCCAACCTCTTTGCTGAGGGCTGAGGTACAGAAACCTTTTTAAAAAGGAATCTTATGAAACTGATTTCGACAGGGTTACAGAGGAAAGAGAAGGCTGGTGCTCTGATCCTCATGTTCCACCGTGTGCTGGGTATGTAATTTTGCACCCATAGCAGCTCGATCCGCTTACTCTGGTTTTCTTGTATGGAGGAACCTAACTTATCTGCTTACTGTACAGGTTTGTTGAAATAATGGCTCCAGTTTTCTCCAGAGATGCATGGAGATGTGTTTGGCATATGATTCAGGTATAACACAATGTCGATATCTTCACTATGCTCACCACTTGGCTTGGTTTGGTTGATATCTTATTCTTGCAGAATGACTTAGTTCATGGATGGGGTCTCGATTTTGCTCTCCGGAAATGTGTGGAGGTACGCACTTCACAACATAGTCAAAGCATTGAAGAGATTTTGTGACTACTACTGCTGGCCCTTGATAACACCTTATTCAGTTATTTGCTACAAGAAAACCTTTTTCAGCAGAGTAGCTTTTGGACAAGTCCATGTGTTCAATTAAGCCTTTAAAACTTTTTGCAGCCTGCTCATGAAAAAATCGGTGTCGTTGATTCCCAATGGATTGTACATCAAGTGGTTCCTTCTCTCGGGAACCAGGTAAGGAAAAAAAGGAAGCAAACTGTGTATCATCAGATTTACTATAGCTCCTAAATTGCATCTAATGTCAACCTTGTCCATCTTCAAAATGCACAGGGACAGTCGGAGAACGGGAGGGCACCATGGGAAGGGGTATGAATCCGATGACTTTGTTAGATGATCTCATCATTTGTATAATAGTGTGTTGGGGCTGATGAAGTTGTGACTGACTTTGTCATGGTGCTGTCTATGTAGGTAAGAGAACGTTGCCGGAAAGAATGGGGACTTTTCCAGACAAGAATGGCAGAAGCTGAGAAAGCATACTACGAGATGATGGGAGTTACTCCTCCGAATGTAACATTTGTCTCCTAGGATAAAAGTTCACATGTTAAATCCACTCACCTTTTCTTTTTTTGTCCAGCAGTAGCTGTTCGAGTAGAATTAGATATCGATGATATACATGTAGAGCATACGTGACACATTATAAATATATATATCAATCTAGATTCTTTGATCCTTCTTCCTGTACATATCACCCGGGCTGTTCTCACTAGGATCTGGTTATTGTGGTGGTGGTATCACATACTGCGAGCGCAGAAACCAGGTTCCCAATTTTCACTAACTGGGAAATGCTCTTGTGAAATTTGAACGATATGTTTGTCAATTCAGAGTTTATGTATTCTAACTGTTGTATCTCTAAACTTGAACATTCAGAATTGACAGCATTGCGGCACGTGAAAACATATCAGATGGACAAGGATGGCCAAAATATGCCACTTCATTCTATAGATAGCCAAGGTTATAGTTTAGCTGTATAGGTGTACATGTGGGCAGGGAATTGCTTTTGCTTGCGTGACATAACTACACGTCTGCACCCAGAAAACACATTCTAATAGCAGTGCCTAGAGCTAGATAGCAGTAGCAACACATCAAAGAATGGTGGACATGAGTATCTCCGTCAGAAAGTCGATCCTCTGTAGCCTCTCCTCCAGTCCCAGCTTGGATGATGCATCACCACTCGCTGTTGCTCCCTTATTCAACTTCAACCTGGGAAACGAGAAAAACCACTGTCATTTGCAGCCTCCAGTGATACTATCACTGGCACACAACCAGCACTTGGGAGCAACTGAAAAATCTGAATTACCTTTGATCATCTGGGATCTTTACAGCATCCTTTTCGGCGTTGGCATCACTCTGGACCACGTCGTCCTCTTGCGCGACGCTGCAGATGAACTGGGAGAGCAGTGGGTCAGGCGCAGGATCTTGGTATGGCCTGCTGCTCACTCTGTAGTGTTGTGGTTCTGGCTCTTCATAGTAAGAGTGCACTTCATATGTTGCTGCTCCCTTCCCAGATGCCGAGTTGGTGGCAGCTGCAGGGCATGAGCTTGGCCTGTAAGGCTTCCTCCTCTGTCATGAATCATGATCAGTTAATTTATGAGTGAAAGACTAGAGCATGGGCTGCTATTTTTTTTTTTCCTCGAACACGCAAGAGAACTGCACAGGGCTGCTATTTCTCGTTATGGAAAAAGTGCTTAAGTATCATGAACATAATTACCTTGAGAAGATGCGAGTGTTGCACTCTGAAATGTGCAGCCATGTCTTTCCCTAGATTGTTGGCACAGATCGGACAAACCTGAAGTTCATCAGCAACAAACCGTTAAAACTTTCTGTCAGATTTCATCAGTATTCAGATTTGGCAGATGAAAGAGTGGTGGTTAGGTGAGTATTAGCATATTAATGGATTTTATGACTTGTGGTTGAAAATAAATACAGCGACTTGTGGTTGAAAATAATTAGAGTGACAGACTATGACATAGCAGAGAGAGTTTCAGGTTGCATTGAGATTAAAAAAAAAAAAACTGTCTGAAGAAAGGACCGCCGTGTTATCAATATAAGAGCTATATATACTAGAGTGATTAGACCGTATCATGATTCTAAGTGCATATTTATGGAAAAATAGGAATTGTTTGCATACTGAGATCAGACCCTGATTGACAGAGTAGCTTTGCAAAGCATTAATACTTACAGCATTTCTGGTGTCAAAGCAATGTTCCTCCTGAAGGTGGCTGCAGATGAAGGGCACCTCAACCTCGATGTAGCAAAAAGGGCAAGGGAAGTACTCCCACAACTCACCATCCTCTGAAATAAACAATAATCGGTTACAACCGCTTTACACTATGTTTAGCAGAACAGTTTAATATTTTCTGTCAAACGATTCGTTGTATTGAAGAAAAGGCGCAAAGTTCCCATTTCAGCTTTTCTTTCAAATCTTTGTTGTTGTATTACTAAGCTACAGATTCCAACATGAGGCCAATCTTCTTAATTTATCATCACAGAAAAGCAAGAAAGAAAAGCAAGAAAGAACATTTATTTCTCCTGATGAAAATTCTCGTTGACGAAACAGAATGGATATAATACACAGAACAGAATCCACTAAAAGAACGTCCTAAGTACAGACCATTTTCCAAAGCAGCAGTAAGACGAGTTACAGGAAAAATAAAATAAAAGGCAAAAGGGTGAGAGAAAATTCTAAAAGGAACCAAATTCAGGAATCAAAGAAGTAGTTTCTTTTCTTTCTCGAGAAGAAGCATGTGAATGGACCAACAAGAGATCAGCAAAGAGACGAGCTGAAAGGGGGAAAGAACCAGAAACTTAACAACATATACCTGCAGTGTGAGGAAAGGGGCCATGCCCATATGGTGGTGGTGGTGGTGGTTGGTGCCTGCCCCTGTCTGCAGGAAGGAAGCCGTAGTTGTAGCAAGCCTCTACCTCCATTGCTATCGCTGATGAGCTCCACTGCACTCGATCTCACCTAGCTAACTGCCTCAACCAGAAGCAGGAGGAGGAGAAAGAGAAGGGGAGCGAGCAAAGTGGTGTTGCAACAGACTGAAGAACAGCAAGGACATGCATGCAACGACTACAGAGCACAGCACAAAGGGAGTGGAGAGATGCTAGCTTGGATCAGAGCTCCTTCCTTCCTTAGTCCCTCCCCTCCTTATGTGTTCATATATATAAGGTGGTTCCAACTCTGCAAGGACTACTATGCCTTTCCTAGCCACATAATAATAAACAAACAAACAAACAAACAAATAAACAAAGGGTTCGTGTTATTGGTGACTCAAAAGTTTTGTATATATTATACATCAATCAAAAAGAAAGAAAAAAGGGGAGAAGAGACCAAAAGCTAGGGGGCCGGAGAATGCAAAAGGAGACAAGGTTGGAGAAATCTTTCTTTGAGGGGAGGGGAGATTAGCTGCGTGAGGCGCAAGGAATTGCTATTCCTACGGGAGGAGTCGCTTTTCAAGGTACAGTAGAATAGTTCTATTCATCAGGCATAAATTAAATTAGTGCACAATGAATGAATACGGTTCATTTTGACTACAGCTGATAAGGGGTTGGTTATTAGTATACATGCAGATTACAAAATAATACCATATAATGACATTCGTTCGACCTGGCAAACAAAAAAAAAACATTTTACTCCTTAACTAACATTACCAACAAGTTTCAGTACAGAAAGTTAATTAAGAGCCGGCAAGATACAGAGCTGCAGCATTGGGGTTGTTTACAGTTATATAAATGCTCGCTCTGCCCAAGGAAAGATTGCTGCCTGATGACGGTGATGGAGCAGCAGCTAGCTTAGCTGCTGGCATTGTTGGCCTTGGGTTTCACATGCCGTTGGCCTTGGGTTTCACATGCCAAGTCAAGTCATGGTTTTCGTTCTATCTCCCACATGGCTGGCTGGCTGGCTGCCTGCTTCAACACAACAACACTCCTTCAGTTCCCGTTCCGTCCCATTTTATCAAAGTGATCGAAGTGCGGGCCTTTGCTTTGCTTTGCTATATAGCTTATCAGTCATCGCAATAGTGTTTTTCTCTTAAAAAAAAAATCAATCATTTCAGCTTATTATCAGCCGGCGTAAGTCCTGCTGACATGCATCCAAGGGAAGTACTGCAGTAAGCAAGCATGCTTTCTCTCTCTCTCTATGCACTTCTGCAGTAGCTAGGCAGTACGTAGTAGGGAGGCTGCTGGTGGCTGAAAGCAGCCGGAGAGCGAATTATTATCACTACTGTTCCTCCTTTCTTTCTTTCGACCATATCATGCACGACACGATCCATCCATGTTTGTATTGTCCGCAGAAAGAGAAAGCTACCGATCGATGGGCTTCGGAGGGTGTAGATACAAAAACAATATGCCGAAAGCAAGCAAGCAGTTGTGGCCACTAGCTGCCTTCGACTTCGATCGGAGACAGCCAAGAAAGCGGCTGCTTTTCTTCCCTCGTCCTGCCCTGCATCGAGAGGGACTTGTGTGGACCTGCACTGCACCTGCTGCTCCACACTTCATCACCTTTTAATTTGCCTCAGAAACGATTGTCATTCGCCCTCGCGATCGCCGCCCCACCCCAACTGGAGTTGGAGCATCCATTTTCTTTACTGCCTCGCCGTTCCATTCCATCCCAGTCCCAGTGTTATCTATACCTAATATCTGTCTTAAAATGGAACTAGTAAATATCACAACTTTTTTTTTTTATCATACTTCAGTCCGTCTTATGTATCTTCAGAATGAACCTGACATTCATCTATCAGTGTCTGCATTGCATTGGGTGATACTACTATGCAAATAATGCAATCGAGAGCTTGCTTAATTTGATGGCATCCTTCTTGGTCTTCACTCAAAGATCGATACATATATCGTACCAAAGGCAACACATACACATGCATGGATCGGGATAAATACAGTACATCAGTTTAGTATTCTTTCCATGCATGCATCAATGAGATTCCCTCCATCTCTTCTTTTGGACCACATGCATGTATTTTTATGACAGAACAGAGACAGACTCGATGAACAAATTAAGTGCAAAACCTACAACAAACCTTAATTAGTTTACTGCTGCGTAAGCGTAGCTATCCAAATAAATGCAGTTCCAGCTGGCTCATAGATTAATGAAACAAAGCGAGTTCAGGTTCAGAAAAAAGGCATGCATGACAGGGAAAGCTGGCGTGGACGGAGTACTCGTGTCGTCGTCGATTATTATAACAAGCTTGCTAGCAATGAACCAACTAATAAGTCGGTCATGCTATTGCTATTGCTGTCCAGCTGATATGTATGTCATTAGATTCTCCATCCCATCCCATGACACATCAGTCCAACCTTTTGACCTAACACACCACAATATAATCCCCTTTCTATTAACGCAAAAACCCAATAAATAAATGTAGCTGCTGCATGAATCCATCGTCTTGTTCACCACATAAATAAATTTTACTGCATCTTGCATCACTTGGGTTCTGGTCGCGTCGCTCCTGCAATCTTTTATCTTTTCGGATTTGTGCTACCTTGTAAACTTTGCTTATACCCTGATAAATAGAGTGAACAATGAGATTTTTTTTTTTGTCTGAACTAAAAAGGGAGCTGCTGAATAAGCCAATGCAGTTTTTTTAGGCAATAAACCAATGCAACTTTTTTAGGCATGAGGGAACTTTTTTAGGCATGAGGGATGGGTTTCCCTCTACTGAAAATTTTATAAATTTTAAAACAGTAAAATAGTCTTACAAGGGAGCTCAAGAAACAAAGAAACTAAAAGAAGAAAAATAAGGAAAAGAATAGCAGCTACAACAAAGAGTCTTTCTGTTTTAAACTTCTCATGGCTTAATTAAGCTATAAAGAGTAGCGCTCCTCGTGCATATGTAATGACTATTGTTTATTTCTCCTTATTATAAATCAAAGCTGGAAAATCAGATATTTCAAAAAAACCACTAAGAGGGAAGTATTTTGATTTCGCCCTATGGATAACCATAGCGAATTCCTTCTTGAAAACCTGACGAACTGCTGCCACAGTTGATTGAATTCCTTCAAAAATGAACTTATTTCACACTGTCCAGATGCAAGCCAATGCAGATTCGATACGTGTTACATATATATGCTTGCCCATCAAGCTTTCTAAGACTCCCTTTAGCAATGCTCTGATCCAAAAACTAGAAGCCAGAAAAAGCCATGTTTTTTGGCTTCAGTTTCTAGGCTAAAAAGACATCGGCTTCATCACTTTTTTCTTGATTATTTTAACTTGACAAGCTGTTTTGGTGTGTGCGAGTGTTTGACAAGACTTTACAAAAACCACATAAGGCAAAGGTTTCTAAAAGCCAAAACCAAATCCACTTGTACACGCATGACCTGCCTAGACCTGGCTGTATAGCACAAATCTCGACACAAATGAATGGCGACGCTGAATCCTGCCTTGTGTGCACATGCACATGCTAAAGATCCTGTTGGGACCGGGCGGAACACTACAGTGCACTCCGATTTTTATTTTTATTTTTATTTTTGTTTTTGGACGGGACGACACAAGCAAAGCGAGCTGCGAGGAAAAGTGCCCTACTAGCTAGATTGGGCAACAACCGGCAAGCAAGTGACCTGGAGGTGACTCAGTTGCTTCTTAATTCTCTTCGCTCAGTCGCTCCCCACCCCAGTTGAATGTGCATGCATAGCTGTCGCCTTTTCTCCCTTCTTTCCGATCCATGGAATATGCTGCGTCCAGTATTATTGTATGTTTGTTTGTTTGTTTCTTGGTCATCATCGTCAGAAAGAAAATTCAGGTTTTTGTTTAGTGGGTTATATATATATATATATATATATATATATATATATATATATATATATATATATATATATACTATTCTACACCCTAGGTGTAGAATAACTATTCTACGCCATGTACCAACTCAGCTACCGAACCAAACCCGCACGCACCCCGATCTGACCTGACCCGCGCGCCCGACCCCTCCAGGCCCCGACGCACCCTGTGTGGGTGGTCACGCACGCGCTCCCACTCCCGCCCACGCACACCCCATGGGCCCACGGGCCCAATGCCGCACTCACACGCCGCTCATGCAATTGTCCAGGCGTTCATTCTCGCTCATGCAATTGTCCATGCACTTGCCCTCCTCTAGGCTACTGGGTGTATGTGGCCGTACGTAGCATATTGATTTTTACTATTTGCATGCATGAGTAAATTAATCCATATTTACATGGGCACACGGGAAATTGTAGTCAATTAGTGCTTCACCGAAGGATGCATCGTCTTTAAATACAAATAATGAGATCAACATTTTTCAAAGAAAGTATAAGCAATAGGAAAAACATTTTTATCTAAAGAGCTGGTCCCAAAGTTGAGATTGCTATGTGCTTATTTCTACACTATTGTTCAGTAGTTGCCCATATTTTTTCTTTGTTGCTAATTTTCAGTATTTATCAGTATTTTGCTTTCTTCCAAGTAGATGTCAGTGTGTCCTAGTACTTTCTCTTTTACATTTTTTGTAGCACTCTAGTGGCTGTCAGTATTTTTGAATTTTTTATAGTATTTTTGATCAGTATGTTCTAGTATCTTTAGTACTCTTCAGTAATAATCAGTATTTTCTTAAGTGTCTGTCAGTTTCTTTTTAAGTAGCTTTCAGTAACAATTAGTATTTTTCTTTACTGTTTGCCAGTACCTTTAAGTAGCAAAGACTAGTAGTTTTCAGTATTAATTAGTGTTTGTCAGTATCTTCAAGTATTTCTCGTCACTATCTTGGTACAACCGGCACAATTTCAGTAGTTGCTATTATCTTTTAAATAGTTGTCAGTATTTTAAAGTATTTTGTTAGTAGTTAAGTACTTTTGTTAGTCTTTGTCAGTAGTTGCAAGTAGCTAGTATTTTCTGCCGGTAGTTGTAAGTAGCTAGTATTTTTTGTCAGTAGACTAAGTATTTTGGCAGCAATTTTTTTCACAATAGTTTGTTATAGTTTTGCAGTAGATCAGTATCTATCAGTTCTTTTTTCCTACTTTAGCTTTCAATGCTTGACGGTATTCAATATTATCTTCTAGTATTTGCATTACTTTTTCAGTATTTGACGTATGGAGCAAAGCCTCAGCGACCATGTGCTTGACTGCTTGTAGCACCCATATGAACTCGACGCCGACAAGGCGTCAACAACGCCCAGCTTGGTCCTTGCGGCATGGCTCTGCGGCTGGTGTATACCTGTAGATCTAAGTGCTTGAGTGTGGCATCTCGGCTCCGCATCCCTGAGATGCAGTGCAGGACGAGACCTCCATCTTTGTGTCATCAGCCGGTGCAGTGCAGGACGAGAAGAGGGGTACGGTGGTGTTGATATCTGTTAACGCCCACTGAATGATATTCCAGAAGTATTCCAGGTTTCGTTCCACTGAGAAACGTGTGAGATCAACTACGGTCTAACTTAACTAGGGATAACAATAAGGTGAAGGTAGAGAATAGATTAAGATAGAACTAAAGTATAACTAGGGCGACAATTAATGGGGTTGAGCGTAGCAATCAAGGTTGATGATAATAGGAGAGTAGAGAGGATAACTATGGTTCTCTTCTTCTAACTTGGGCAAGCCTATGTCTTCTATTGCTAACTGGGGACATTACATAAGGAAAGACACCGACATAGGATGTTAATCTCCTTAGCAACCGTGTCCTACTTGGCCTACAGACGGGATAGTGGGATACATAGGATTCAACGGAGCTATAAAGTCACCTCCGCGAGCTACCACCAAATCCAGAATGTAGGGTGCATCCACGATTATCCTAAGCCTAAGCACCATGCTTACACCTACGATAATACTCTACTCCCTCTAGAACAGGAATAAAGCACTCAAAGAGAGTCGTGATCCAGATAAACAATAAAGGCATAGAACTTACTCGTATTAGAAGTTGATCACCAGAGACATCCCAGGAGCAAGCTCAAGTAGAGCTTGATCCCGCCAAGGTACAAGCCGTAGAGAGGGCACCGACAGGCCGGCACCTCCTCCTAACTCTTCCATCACTCTCCATCTCACTATTATCTAAAGACTAGATCCTAGAGATGGCTAATCTTCTCTTGATGGCTGGCCCTCCCCAAGAGGTTATCCATTCAAGGGACACCTCCCGGTTAGGGTTTGAGAGAATAGCAAATGAATGTGTCTTGTCCTAGGGGGGTCCTGCCCTCCTTTTATAGCCCGGTGGGATGAACGTGAGCCATTGGATCAAACCGACTTTGGCGGACGATCGAGATTGAAACCCTAAGGCGGTGGAGCACGTGGGCCGGCTGGGCCCGTTTGGCCACCGTAAGGCACCCGGCCGGTCCAGGCCGACAGCCGGCTCGCTCGGGGTCGCTCGCGGTCCGCTTCGGCGTGGTGTCTTCTCGCGCCTTCTAGAGTCTTCTAGTGCAGCCCTCGCTTTGGAATTGATATCTTTTCATCCGGAACTCCGAAAAAGGCAAATGGTATGTCCGTTTCGATCGTCTCGACGAGCTCTTCGCAATGGTGTATTCCAATTCATCATTTAAGGTGCTTGTACTCTGTCATATTGGTCCTTTTTGATAGCTTTTTTGATGTGTACCTGTAGAAACAAGGATTCACCAAAACTCGTGGAATTCCGTTAGTGTAAACCCTAAGTTTATGTTGGTGATCACCAATGTGCCTCTTTCAGGAGTTAGTTGACGGGTAAATTTGGTCATTAACAATTTGTCACAACGGGTGGCCGGCCGGCAGCGGCGTGCCGAAGCCGCCGGGCCACGACAGGACAGCGATGACCACGGGGAGACGGAAGTGTGGCCACGCATGCCTAGCGCATCGGGCGGCGCAGCTATGGAGGAGCGGCCCGGCCGCGAACGGTGGGCCGCGGATGGCGGCGCAATGGAGGAGCGGCCGCGGCGATGGACGGCGGTGGTGGGCAGCGGGAGCCCGCATGGCGGTGACGAGACCGGTAATGCGTAGGGATTTTTAATATTAGAAACAGGAGCTCGCAGGGATGGGGGATTCGGGAGGGGGACGGGCGGGTGCGGGTCAGGATTTGTGTCGGCCGGGCCCGTTAGCGTGGGTTGGATGTGTCATAGTGTAGAATAGTTATTCTACACCTAGGGTGTAGAATAGCGCTGCCGTATACGTATATATATATATATATATATATATATATATATATATATATATATATATATATATATAGCCGTGGGTTTCCAATAAAGTTAGGGAAGCCCCAGCCAGCCCAACCACCCATCACATGCAGGTGCTGACGCGAGACCCAACAGACTGGACACATAAAAACCCTAGTCAGAATACGTACAAATCTTTTTGTCGCGATGATGCATATAAACCAGTGGTTTGAGTGCATTAAAACCTATTTGTTTCCGCATACAAATCACCCAAATGAGTAGACCTTCCGGCCAGTAGGTCGCCTTGAGCCCGACATAGGCGACACGGACTAACATGCACGCATCCACTCAAATTTTTTTTGTTTTTTCGCGATAATTCCTCAATAAAACATCTGATTTAAAAACAGTTTTTACCATTGAACTCCACGATTCAAGATCCATTGTGAATATATTTTTAAAAAATTTTAAAATTTATAAAATTTGCATATTAGGATAGAGTTATATGCATCTGTCTATGCATAAAAACCTGCGGTCGTGTGCGTAAAAACATGAAGACGATCTCGTCCTCTCTAAAATTTAAAATTTGAAATTTGAATCATGCCACATAAAGGCTGATTGGATGCATACATTCACTCGTCAAGATACATAAAAAAGTTTTGGCATCGATATTGCATATAAATTAGTGGTTGAATGAATAAAAGTTTATTTTATTCTGCATATAAACGATGAACATTACAACTGATTATGATTGAGTTGGAGATGATGCAATCTTCTCTAAAATTTGAAATTTAAATCATGGCATGTGAAGCCCAGTTAAATGCATATAATTATAGGACAAGATGCATAAAAAGTTTTTAGTACCGATGTTGTATAGGAATTAGTGTTTGGATGAATAAAAATCATCTTTATTACCGCATAAAAACCTCTTAATGAGATGGGCATTCCCTTACACATGAATTGTACATCCCATGCAAAATTCTATGACATCAAACAATGCATATAGCCCTAGTCAAATAATGCATACAGCCCTTACAAACACACACATGTGATACTATCTATAATGGTCCAAATTTACAACATGCATAGAAACCTCAGTGAACAAAAATATCAAAACCCAACTAAGATTACATAAAAACTAGTACTCTTACTCATCTCATCCAAGCGTATAAATCCAATTAGATTGTGCCACATCACGCCACTATCATAGAGTGGAGAGGGGAAGCCGAGCCAAAATGCATAAAACATTGCTTTCCACAGAAGAAAGAGATGCATATTAATCAAAGCAAAACTGGACTTCTGTAGCTCATATCGATGCATAAAAATTTAACGATATGTGTATACTAATCATCCCCAGTATTTTTATCTCAAATTCACAATGTATACAAAGATGCATACAAACATTTTTAATCTCTAAGAGTTGCAAGCACACAAACCAAATATGCATACAAACTTTTTTTCTATTGAGGCCGCCTGCCGTCAGCGAACTACATTCCTACAAAATCCACATCTAACTAATTGAATCAAATTAAGAAGACACCATGTTTATATGCATAGTTTCATAGAAAAAAGGAAGCAAATCGGAGGGTTTGTATGCACGGTTTTATAGAAAATCATAGCGGTTGGATCCGTGCGAGGAAGTCATACTACAACGATCCTCTCGTAGTACATACAAACTAACTCGTAAGCGCATACAAATCATAGCTTGCAGACCTAGAGAGACGAACGTCATACGCATCTAATCGGCCCTTATGTAGCATGATTCAAATTTTAAATTTCAAATTTTGGAGAGGACGAGATCGTCACCATATTTTTACGCACACGCCCACAGGTTTTTATGCATAGACGGATGCATATAACTCTATATCCTAATGTGCAAACTTTATAAATTTTAAAAATTTTTAAAAATATATTCACAATGGATCTTGAATCGTGCATAAAAATGTCAGGAGTTCAATGGTAAAAGCCGTTTTTGAATGGGATGCTTCGTTTAAAAAATATTGCGAAAAAACGGAGGAGATTTAGATGGGATGTAAGCCTCCATACATGCGTCATATTGTGTCAGTCCATGTCAGCCCATGTTAGATGCTGTTTGGTGAAACGTCCAGCTCGCGGAAAGGTTTTTATGCAGCAATGAACTGGTTTTAATCCACTCAAACAACTGTTTTGAATGCATTGTCGCGATAAAAACATTTGTACGCAGTCTGACCTGAGAATCTACGTGTCGATCTGGCTTTGGGTCCATCGGCACACAGGATATGCGGGTGGTGCATCACGTGGCTTGCTTGGTGCGGCTCACTTGATGCGGGGTGGTGCGGTTGGGATGGTGGGGCTTCCCCAAACTATAGGAAGCCCTAGGTTTTAATAGTCCTTAGGGAGTAGTTACTCCCATATGTATATATCTAGATTTAGAGCGTAACTGACTGCACAAAATGTATATACATAAAGTATATGATCATACTAGACCATCTATGGTACTATATATGTTAAGTATGCATCCATACACAGAGTATATGGTTATACTTATTTTTATATACTACAGTCAGTGGTATTTTTGTAATATATTAAAAAGTATGGGTTCCTTTAAAATTTTTTCGCATAAAAAGATTTGAAGTATCTTAGTATGAGTATATAAATATACTCAAAGTGATAAACAAATATAAACATATACACAATATATTGTTTTGAAGATGAGAGTAAATACTCCCGAGTCCTAGGAGTAGAAAAACCTCTTTTATATATATATATATATATATATATATATATATATATATATATATATATATATATATATATATATATATAATTCTACACCCAGTAGTTAATAGACAAAAAAAATATTGAACCATGTTCAGTATCAGTCAGTATTTGAAGTCAATAGTTGTCAGTACTATGGAATACTGAAGAATACTGACACGCAAATACTGAACGATACTGAATTTGTTCAGTATTAGTCGGTAATAGGTGTAGAATCTTATTCTACATCTAAAGTGTGGAGCGCGCGTGTGTGTATATATATGTGTGTGTGCGCGCGCGCGTGTGTATGTATGTATACATCGGTTGGCCAATTAGGGCATGACAGATAGATGTGTAGTAGTAGTAGTAGTTGGGTCCAAGGTAGGAATGTTGTTGATGCACTTTGCCTGCTTTTCCTAACTATGATCATGGTCTTTATTTCTTCTGTCTCTTTCCATGCACTAGCTAGCAAATAATCTGCCTCACTGAGTTTTTGGTCTCCTTTGTTTCCATTGGACGGCCACTGGGTCCTACCCATTGAATATATATATGGCCACGCTCCCATTGCATGCAATTGCTTTTCTAAAATTGTTGCTTGCAATTGGTTGAGTGATGCATACTAGTACACAAAATATTTTTATTGACGGTTCTAACACCATTTCTACTAGCGTTTTTCAAACCGCTAGTGGGAGAGACCAATAAAAATAAGCCATTTTCACTGGCGGGTTTTTGAGAACCGCCAGTAGAAATCGCTGTCTAGAACTCATGATTTCTACTAGCGGTTCTCTTAAGTAACCGCCAGTAGAAATGACACCTATTTCTATTGGCGATTCCTTAATAGGACCGCCAGTAAAAATCTATTTCTACAGACGGTTCTTGATTTGGTTCCACTATTTGATTTCCACTTATGTCCGTTAATTAAAACTGCCATTAGAAATAAATCCATAGTGTCAAGAGAAATTATTTTTGTACTCGTGGCAATTTTTTCCTTATTTGGGCTGAGCATACTGCATGCATATTATATTATAGTTCATTTGACGAGAGTAGGTGATGATAGTAGGGGCCCTCCCTGATCTGTTCATGGAACAGTGATGGGAATTTAGGGCCCCTCCCTGATCTGTTCATGGAACAGTGATGGGAATTTGGATGTAGACATGTTGTCGATTTAGTTTTGCTGAGTTCTTTTAGTAGTTTTTTTTCTATGGAAGTGATGTTTGTTGCTAGCTAGTCTGTTTTCCTTGTACTGTTCTTCTAATAGGGCTACATACCAGTGTACTTGTGTGTGCGTGAGAGTCAGCCGATCACCCCAAGGCTTGTACAACTTTTATTAGAGCCTGTTTGAATCTTCATATTTGTAGACAGGCAGAATGGATTTTAAAAAGACTAATTTTTCAACCACCGCCTCTAGCAACAGATTTGAGACGCAGTGAGGTTGACATCCGCTCGCATGCCGCAATGTCGATTCGATGCGGATGTTTTGTCCATGCTCTATGTTACCACTCTTGATCACACCCCCGCACCGGTTCTACGTAGAAGAGAGATGAAGGGACGCGAAGGAGGAGGAGGATGGGGTGCCGCCATCCTTGACTATACCGTGCCATCATCAACGCCAGCTAGCGGCCCCAACACACGTGCCTTTGGAAAGGGTCATCGAAGAGAAAAGATGGAGAAGTCGGGCTATAGGTTGGGGTGACGAGAGAATGAGATTGGGGATGATGGCTTTAGTCCATGGGTGAAAAAGGGAGAGAATTAAGGAGTTAAGGTTTGCTCACCATATATAGTTTGAAGTTGATACTAGGCCGATATAGGCCATACAAACTGGTAGCAGACTCGTGGCTCGACCTCTTTTCACTTCTGAGGCGAACTTCTTGGCCCGCATTATTAGTTATTTGCTTTCTAAAAGCGCCCGTCATGTAGGCCCATAATAAAGCAGGTTTTCCTCCCTTTTTCACAAAGAAAAAGATGGGAATCTAGATGGGTAAGGGCGGCCCGGACGTCCGGACGCCGTCGCCCGCCCGGGCGAGCTCCCGGCCTCCTTCTTCCCAGCGCCCTCGCCCCCCCGGCCACCGCCGGGCGCTTAAAGGTCGCCAGAGCTCCGGCGAGTTAGGGCGCGCCCCTAGCTGGGCTGGAGCTCAGCGAACCCGAGCTTTGGCGGCCGCCCGGCTTATTTCCCCCCGCCACCTCGCTTCTCCCGACTCCGTGAGCTCGCCCCATGCTAGACCTAGCCCACCGCCCACCCCGCCGCCCTTTGCCTCCCCCGCCTGTCTTCCCTTCCTCCGCCACGGGCCCGATCTCACCACCGGAGTTGATGGAGAGGGCTTCGCCGGGAGTTGGAGAGGAGGGAGGAGGGGATGGAGGAGGCTTCGCCGGGAGGAGCTTCGGTGTCGTCGTCTTGCGGGGGAGGAGGGGCGGCGGCGTCGCACTGGGCGGGCGCTTGTCCGGCAGGGGCGTGCGTCCGGACATATCCGACGCCAATCATTACCGAATCTGGATATGGGCCTCTTGGCTTTGGGTTTCATGAGAGATTTCAAATGTTGCAAAGGAAGTTATTTAGGCCCAAACTGGACTTTTGATACCCTGCCAAAGGTGTATGGAATCGATCGAATGTATGGGCTACCCATGGCCCAGCCCATGTTAACTCTGGTCCCCATGGCCCATAGCAATCCGCCGCCGCCGCCTCCGTTTATTCCCCGCCGGCTCGCCGCAAACCCTTAAAACCTTCTTCCCATAGCACTAGCACCACCACAAATGGCGGCGCTTCCCCCCCTTCGCCGCCTCCTGGCCCTCCGCGGCCACCGCCGCCTCCTCTCCACCACCACCACTCCCGCCGCCTCGTCCAGCAACCCCACTACCCCAGAGGCCGTGCTCTACGACATCCACAGCCTCTCCAAGGACCCCTCCCAAGCGCTCGCCGTCTTCCGCCGCTCCGCCGCCGCCGGCCAGCCCGTCAGCTCCGCGGCATACAACCTCATGCTCCGCACCCTCGCCTCCCACTCCTCCGCCCAGCGCCATTTCTGGCCCTTCCTCCGCGAGATGCAGGAGGCTGGCCACTCCGTCGACCAGGGAACCTACCTCGCCGCCCTCGCCTCCTTCAAGAGGGCCAGACTCACCGCCGACTACGCCGCCCTCTCCGCGCACTACGACAAGTTCCGGAAGGGGGCCAACTCCCACTCCGCCTCCGCCGCCGCCGCGGAGGCCGTCCGGGACCACGACGCCGCGGGCCTCGATAGCAGGCTCGCTGACATCGGTCTCCTTCCGCTCACGGAAACAGCCGTCGTCACGGTGCTCCGGGAGCTGAGGGAGCATCCGATCAAGGCTCTCGCCTTCTTCAGATGGGCTGAGCGGCAGCAGGGGTACTCGCACAGCTCCGTGGCCTACAATGCCATGGCAAGGGTGCTCGGCCGGGAGGAGTCGGTGCCAGAGTTTTGGGACCTGATCCGGGAAATGAAGGCTGCCGGGATGCACGTTGACATCGACACTTACCTCAAGCTGTCAAGGAACTTCCAGAAGCGTCACATGCTCCGGGAGGCTGTGGAGCTGTATGAGCTCATGATGGATGGCCCTTTCAAGCCAGCCCAGCAGGATGGACCCCTCATCATCAGGCGCATCTCGCTGGGGCCTTCGCCGGACCTTGAGCTTGTCAATCGGGTTGTCAACAAGTTTGAGGCCATCTGGGGTGTCAAGACCAAGGAGCTGCTTGACGGGGCCCATAGGGCGCTTACAAGTAATGGGATGTTCGACGAGGCTGCAGAGATTGTGCAAACAATGAGGGACCAAGGCCACCAGCCAGACAATGTTACATATAGCCAGTTGGTGTATGGGCTTTGCAAGGCCAGCAAGTTGGAGGAAGCTCGCAAGGTGCTCGATGAAATGGAGGCCGAAGGGTGTGCCCCAGATTTGAAGACTTGGACCCTGTTGATCCAAGGGCACTGTTCAGCTGGGGATGTGGACAGAGCTGTGCAGTACTTCACCGAGATGATCGAGAAGGGCTTGGACGCGGATGCCGATTTGCTGGATGTGATATTGAAAGGTCTGTGTAGCCATGAAAAGGTTGAAGAGGCTTACTCTTTGTTTGTTGAGATGGTGGAGAAGGCTGAGTTGAGGCCTTGGCAGGGCACTTGCCAGCATCTAATTGGTCACTTGCTGAGGGTAAGCAAACTTGAGGAGGCACTGGCCCTTCTGAAGACAATGAAAAAACCTGCAAGTTCCCACCTTTCGCGGACCCATTCCCCCTTACATTGCCAAGTATGGGACGGTTGAAGATGCAAGGAACTTTTTCAAGGCCTTGACAGTGAAGACTTGTCCAGCACCTGCTGCATACCTGCATGTTCTCAAGTCGTTTTTTGCGGAGGGAAGATATTCTGAAGCTCAAGATTTACTGTACAAATGCCCCAACCACATCCATAAGCACCCCCATGTCACCAAACTGTTTGAATCAATAAAAGTTGAGAGTGCCTCTGCCTCTTGATCGGTTTCAAGCAAACAATGATTGGTGAGATTATGGTGAACCCTTAGCTTTGCATGCTAGCTAGCTTTCTGATTGGTGAGATTATGGTGAACCCTTAGCTTTGCATGCTAGCCAGCTTTCTGTTTTTAAGTAGCCTTGGTATTGGGCACTTTATCAAATACTCCATCTTTTAATGATATATGGTTCAATTAAGTCAAATTTTAGTATATGCTACTCCAAGCCCATGACCTGCTGGCATATTCCCCTATAATAACTTAGCTTAAGAGGAAGGTGCCAACTGGCACGTCCTTGAAACTGTTGTTTTTCGTTCTAGTTATTGTTGCTACTTGATAGTATCGTTGCAGCTATGCAGATGGATTTTCCTTCAAAATGACAAATGAATGAAAGCACTTGCTCTAAGTTCGAACACTTTTTTTGTTATACTGGCAATTATCAATTTCATGAGCTGTGAAAAGCAAATGCTTTGACAAATAAGGTTAAATGGTTGCAACGACCAGCAGTATTGCTTAATATTGCTCCATCCACAATCATTTGATCTGGTGTAATGTCTGATGCATTTTAACATGACAATTTTACTAAATAAACTTCCTGTGGAGTTACTGCTCCACATCTCCAGAACCTTGGGAGATGATGTATGCTTCAATGATATCTTGATTTATTGGGGTACTCACATGAGCATTTCAAGACTCTTTAGCTTGTAGCTTCTACAGTTTTCTTGCCAAATCTGTTTGATCAGTGCAGTTATTTTTTTTCTTATCTGATCATGGAGTTGGCTAATACTTAGAAGAATATGTATGCTCGATGCTTAACTATTCCAAATTCCAAATAGAAGCAAAGCAACTATCAGTGTCGCAAAAGCCTCAGTATCATATATAAAAGTACTCCATACATCATTATTGCAAATAATATTGCCACATAATTACACGTCTCCACATAATTACATTACATTCTTATTCGTATTCTAGCAACAATGCCATGGTAACTTCACTCTGCAATATCCAAGGCTGCAAGCAGCATCTATTATTTGAACTAGGACCTATAGACTATATAGACAAGCATAAGTATATAGTATCGACTTCTTGAACTAGCGACACCTTTAAGTAGAAGGTTGGTACATGGTTGTGCTCTTCTGGAGTGCCCAAGCCCTGTGCTTAAGCTTGATGAAGTCCGAAGCTATTGTATCCACATCCTTATTCTTGTCATCTTTCATCCCATAGACATACCCACTGGTTCCTGGATCCTTCGTAGCATTGGCTTGGTTATCCTGAAAATTGGCGTGTTTCCGCTGGGCTTGGTAACGGAGGGGCTGGGCTTGAGACATTGGTCCTTGCTTAAGGTATTGAGAAAATGGAAGAAGTGAGAATTGCTAGGTTGGTATGCAGCTGTGTTGTCTCCGTGCCTTCTTTTATAGGCCCAATGGATATTTACTCGGAAAATATTTATTTTAGATAATAAAGCATCCGATTCTCCTCTTTTGAAAAATTACCTTGTTCTCTTCCTTTATTCAAATTTGTTAGGCATCACATGACTTAAGTGCCATCTCTTTACTACTAGTAGCAGTTCAGCTGATTTTGACGGCTGGGATTTTACTTTGTTTGATTGCAAGGTTAGTTCCCAATAAGGTTTATTCTTCTCTTCTCTTTTAAGAGAAGTATCAAGTTATGCTATGGGTTAAAGATTATAGTTTTTTTTCCTTGTGGTCAAATGTATGGCCTTTATTTGTTTTCTAGTGTCAAATATTTGATCCTTATAATGCTATGGGACTTAGATTTGTGATATTAGGGAGAAAGCATTTGAGGACCACAGCACATCTTTCCCTGTAAATCAGCTTAGAAGCCTTTCTGTTTTTAGGCATGTATGTAGATTTAAAACCATATAATTCACAGCTTTCTAGCATGTTTTGTTTAAAACAATATGAACAGCATATCCATCACGAAGATGCTGCAAGTACTATTGGCGCACTGTATTTCTTTATGAAAAGTTATTCTCGTTCGATTGAACATGATTCTCTTTTATCTGTTCTCTCTTTCAGAGAATAATTGGATGCTTTTCACGTGGGTCAATCGCCTAGACGGACGTGGGATTTCCATTTCCGGCACAGAGGCAGAAGCAGAAAACATGAAACTTAGCGGATAGATAGATTGATATCGTATATTGTATGGGTGGACGTCTAGCCCTCCAGGTTTGACGGAGTTTGGCTAGGCATGATGTAGATTGGTAACAGAAAGCAGTTTATATGGAGCATGCTGTAGTCTCTTCTTTGGAAGATGCTGCTTCCCTTGTGCACTGACAATATCTGCAGAATATCTATTGCGTGAGCATCTTAAGTTCTAGCTTTATTCTGACTAAAACTGCAAGAAGCCAGATTTCAATGAACTACTAGGACATTTTCTTATCATTTGGGAATTGATGCTAAAGTTACCAGTGTGAGTTACACGTTTGGACAAGCATTAGTAGCTGTTTGCCACAATCTTTTGCTGATCGTGCTGTCCGTTTGTCAGAAGTTTGGACCTCGCATTAGCCGCCTTAATTAAACTGTTGACAATAGTTAGGCGGGCATTGTTTAGTTTGGATATAAAATATAACTCCTGCGATCCTGAAAACTACTTACTGAGATGTACTATGCTTGGTAACTCGTTTTTGAATGTTCTTTTATCTCTTTTGAGAGGATGTGCGTGTTGCCTTGATTGAGCCTCGCTGCCCTGGTGCAGGCTTCCAAGCACGGTTTTTCTTACCGATCGGTAACCGGCCGGTAAGGCCGGTTACCGACCTTACCGGGTCCGCACCGGTTCGGTTTTAGACCGATACAAACCGTTAGGGTTTTTAAATTTGAAATTTAAATTTGAAAAATGAAAAATTCTAAAAAAAATTTATAAAAATAGTTCATGATTTATAGAATTCAATGGTGTCAAAATTTTTCAAATTTGAGTTCATTTAGTATTTATTTTGACCTTTGCAATTTTGAAAAAAAAAAAAAAAAAAAAAAGGCCGCGGCCCATTAAGGCCCATCAAATCATGAAGGTCGAAAAATATACTAAAACGCACTCAAATTTGAAAAAAATTTTGACATCATTGGATTCTATAAATCATGAAGTATTTTTAAGAATTTTTCTAGCATTTTTTTAAAAACATTTTTCATTTTTCATTTGAAAAATTTTGACATCATTGGTTACCGACCGGTAACCGGTTCTTACGGCGGTAAACCGGTCTAACCGACCGGTAAACCGGTTCTTACCGTTTGAACTACGCCCGGCTTCGAAATTCGAATTTGAAATTTGAATTCATATAAATCGGTAACCGGTTCTTACCGGCCGGTAAGCCGTTACCGGTGGCCGGCGGTTTGGTTGTCCGGAACGGTAAGTAAAACCCTGCTTCCAAGAATTGGCTTGTGTGGTTGAGCCTTCTCCCAAGAGCAGTTTGCACAAACTGATTTGACGCGTAAATTCTCGTGGCCTCTGGAGTCTGATATGGACAGCGGACAGGCTCATTACTCGCACTTGGCCAAACCAGCGAGTCCAGAACACATGATGAAACCGCTACTCCACCAAGATCTGGGACCTCATCTTCTCTTGGCTTGTGCAAAGAGCCTCTTGGGAGCAATTCACATGCCAGGCACAAGAATCAAAGGCCTTTCATCACTTATTTATTCTAATTTTGTGTGAAACGGAAGGAACCCCAAACACAGTAGTTCTTTTTTCCCCCGAGGAAACATGCTTCATCTACTGAGTTAATTCCAAAATCAATGACACAGTGAGAGATGATGGAGTCAGTTCATCTACTGAGTTAATTACCAAAATCAATGACACAGTGAGAGATGATGGAGTCAGTTCATCTACTGAGTTAATCACCTAAATCAATTTTAGCCTGTCAAATAAGCATTTTTTTTTTCGTATCAATGTTTTAATAAAAAAAGAGTAAATTACACCATAGGTACTCAAACTATTGGGTGGTTACCTGGATGGGTATTTCAACCGAAAAACGTAACAACTAGGTACTTAAACTATTGGTAGTTCCCGGATAGGTACTCTAAGTACAAATTCCATCAAGTATATAACGAGATAAATTAATTAAGTATAATTACTCTAGTTATAAATTCTTTCAAGTACATAATGAGACAAATTAATTAAGTATAATTAATCCATTATTAGTATAGGTTTACTGTAGCACGACATTGTCAAATCATGAGTTTAGTTGTTTTGGTGATCATTGCTTATCGCCCGGCTTTTGTGAGATGAATTTTTTAAGTCTAATTAGTCCATGATTGACAATGTCATGCTACAGTAAACATGTGATTAATTATACTTAATTAATTTATCTTGTTATGTAATGACGTAATTTGAAATTAGAGTACCTATCTGGAAACCACCAATAGTTTAAGTACCTGTTATATTTTTTAGTTGGAGTACCTATCTGGGAATCGCTAATAGTTTAAGTACCTAGCTGTTACGTTTTTCAGTTAAAGTACCCATCTGGTGACTACCTAATAGTTTAAGTACCTATGATGCAATTTACTCTAATAAAAATGAGACTTTATTAGGCTTGGTTTCCAACTTTTGATGCGTGATGGGATTAAATATCTTTGAAACACTAGTATGAAACTACACATTGAGAATAGTTGTTTCATTATATTTCATTACATTTTGTTTGACACGGTATTTTTCAAAAATAACGTCATAAAACTACACCAAGATAATGACCTAACTTGTTTAGCTTAGTCTCTGCTTGGCTCTTTGGTCTGTATTTTTATAGCCTTTTTTTTTGCCTTTGGTTTTGTCCTTCATCTCTTTTTTAGGCTGAGACATGTATTTTCTTGTCTATTATATTAAGGATGTGTTTGTTTATCTATCAGCTTTTAGCTTTTGACTATTAATTCTTTAACAATAAATTTTAGGCTTCCCAGTACACCAGGAATCTCAACATGCTTTTTATGTTTTAGTTTATTTTTCACAGGCTAGTTTTCAGCTTTTCAAATTCATCATGTAAACACCAAGATCCAGGCCCATGATGACTTGGTGGCATTGTCTGAGGTACAGGCAGCGTCCAACAGTCCATAATTTCATCATATTTTCAGTTTCCACAGTTGCTGATACATAAGCTTTTAGATAAACTATGTACTCCTACATGTTACCTCCTTTTTAAAAGCTTTGGATACTTTTTTAAAGCTTTTTAGATAAACTATGTACATGAATCTTAAGTTATTAACTGAACCAGAGAAGTAATGTATCATCCTCAACTCTGCATTCTGTTTTGTTACTCCTCAACCTATGTTCTTAGTCTGAGAGATCAAAGAAGGCTGGAAATCCTCCTTCAACCACAGTCGTTGCTGAGTTCTTGAGAAATGCATACAAGGGAAGCCTAGATGTGCTGCTGCTGGAAGAAGATATGAACTTCAATGCTCGAGCTGCCTCGTTCTCTGTAAGTGCTCTCTGAGATCCTTTTCTGAATGCCCCAGCATCTTCATTCTCTGTATTGAGTATTGACACTGAGATTTGTGTCCTCTGCAGGAAGTGAAGGGAAGAGGATTCCTGCTGGTTTCAACAGACATAGCAAGCAGAGGGTTTGACCTTCCTCAAACCAGCCACATATACAACTTTGACCTTCCTAAGATGGCGACTGACTATCTGCACCGTGCTGGAAGAACCGGGAGAGAACCTTTCTCCAGGTTGGAATGCGGCGTGACAACCCTTATAACAGAGGAAGAGCACTTCGTGCTTCAGAGGTTTCAGAATGAGCTCAAGTTCCACTGTGAAGAGCTGGCCCTTGAGTCCATGTTCAAGTTCTCTTGAGCTCAGATGTGAATACTAGCCTCTTTTTTCCCCTTTTTTTTTGGGGTACTGCTACAGGAGATTCCCGCCTCCCGAACTCGCTCTGAGCATCTATACAGGGAAAAAAAAATCTACAGCATTTGTATCTTCTACGGTTGCATATCCATTTGTATCTTTGGAATCATGACAATGTTGATCCTGAATTGTTTTATTGTCTCGGAAAACGATTTCACTAAATTACTACCATCTAGCTTAGTCCACTGGACTAGCTTATTAAACAACAGCTGTTATTCATTGGTCACTTAAACCAGAGCACGAATCATGATTTATATATAAAGGCACAAAAAGTTCATGTCAAATTGAACGCTTCATCTAGTCATTCATGTGAAATTATCAACAGGGGCAAAAAAAAAAAAAATCAAAACCATATTCCATATTCAGTACGGATAACATGTTGGCAGCCATGGTACTCTAGTCCAGTCAAGTGCCTCGGCCGATGGCTTAACTTCACACAGACAAAGTTCAGAGGGGGCAAATTCACATGAACTAGGAAAGTTTGGGCAGCGCCAGTGATAGCATGAAACTGAGCTAAACTGGACGGGATCGTCATGGGGCAGGTGGCTATTCTTCTATGGTTGTTGAGGCTGCAGCAACTTGGAATCGCAGGCCACAATCTTCACCTTGCCCAGGGTTTCTTGAATCTCCTCGCTCTTGAAGGTTGCATCTGTCAGAATGAAGGTCCAGACATTGTCGCAGAACCTGTAAGTGTGCAGATGACCCTGTACAGCGACAAGGAAAGCCATCACAGATATAGTCTGATAATAACTGAGGGTTCCAAATGCCAAAGTGAGAAGAGAAGAGATACTGAGTGCTGAGCTGGGACCAAGGTGTAGTGGCTTATAAAAATAACAAGTCACAAACTGCACTAGCCGCACTTGATTTACGACATGATAGAGGCAGTGTGCACATATGAACAATACTGTGGAAAGGGTAGCAGTTCATAATGATGATGCTGGTGATACTATATAATACATTGTTAAAGCACACTAGAACAATTCCTGCGAGCGTAGCAGTTGACAACTAGTTCATGGTACAATGTACTGCATCTAACAAACAGAGAGGACGTTTACGTAGAGACTGATTATCTGAATACATGTTAAATTCAAGAGCAAGCACATATGTCACTGGTACATAGGCAAATCAATGATTTAAGACAACAGTTCAAAACATATCAGCAAAATCAATGATTTAGGACAACAGTTCAAAACATATCAGCCATGCAAAATAGCAAGGTTAACAGTAAAAAGTAATGTGAGGTTACGTGCAGTGCAAAGAGTGTGCTACAAAGGTAAACATTAACACAAGTGCTTCCAAAAAATTTCCAGCATACTAAAAATTATGAGGGAGTACAGTTTTTGATAGCCATTATTTTGCTGTATCAGCAGTTAACGGACAAAGCCAATAAATATGCGTGCATAACTTGATTCTGTACAACAGTAAAGTACAAGCCAATACACATTTCAGCACACAGGATCATTAAACAGATCTAGTTTGATTTTCTAGGTGTACATCATTCAGCAGCAGCACAATATAAATATAGTCTGAAATTTCTACCTCGTGAATTCTACTACTTGCGTAAAAAGAGAATGTCATCTTAAGTGGCTAACAACGAACAGTTTATATTTGTGAGATAAATCTAAATTAGCAGGTGAATAACAAAAAGGGAATCTAAATATCATTCCCCTTCAAAGCTTTAGACCCATTATCACAGTGAATCCATATCTGAATCAACATAGAAATTAAAGGGCATGCACATCGATGGTATGTGTACCTTGACGTTAACCTTGCTCTTGACCTGCATCTCCAGCGCCTCAGTCATGGACTAAAGACAATAAGGGAAGGGTCAGAACAAGCAGTGAGGTAGTGTCAGGGACCTGGTAATTTTGAGACCCATAGTGCAATGTCGTCAGACCTTGTCGAACTGCACAAGGACCTGGATGGCGAGCTCTGGGCTGACGGCTCCGCTGGAGACGAGCTCGTCCAGCGTCTCGGTGAGGCAGGTGCCAATGGTGGACCTCCGATACAGCTCGAAGGTGGCCATATCCCCTGCATGCAACGCCACGCCACGCCGCGCCGCAAGAGCGTCAGAACACACCGCGGAGAATTAGCAGATGAAGCAGTGGTCATGGCTGGGACGATCAGGGTACGCACACCCAGGGACAGGAAATAGGATCGCGGTCATGGATCGGACATCTCTCAAGTCACGATCGATCGATGAGAAACTAAGACAAGCACGGCATTCCATTCCAAGGCACAAATGAAAGAATGAATCAAGTAACCGAAATTAATCCCCCGCCGCAATCACGAATCAATCATCCGTCGCGTGTAGCTAGTACTCCTAGGTAGCAAAACCCGCCTAGAAACTCCGGAGATCGAAGGCCTTACACGATCGAGGCTCACCTGGCGGATCGGACGGGCACGGATCGGGCGAAGAGGAACGGCGGATCTGGTCCCTGACGGACGGAGGCGGAGCACGGAGCGATCGCGCCGGGGAGGGAACGAGGAGAGGGACGACTGAGGGAGGAGGGGGGAATTCGAAATCTCTGGCTTCTTATATACGGACGGACGGAGGTGGGAGAAGGGGAATTGGGGATGCTTTATATAGGTAGTAGTAGTAGTACAGGAGCACGGAGCCTCTTTTGACTTGTTCAGTTATATATGAGCAACGGGCCGTGCCGTGCCGGCCCTGTCCTGGCCCTAAGGGCCTTAAGGCCTTATAGGGCACGGCCCTAAAGGGCCTTAAGGCCTACCGTGCCGTGTCGAAGTGGTCCTCCGTGCCTGCTCGCCGGCCCAAGCACGGCCCTATGGGTCTTTTTCCGTGCCGTGCCGGCCCTAAAAAGCACGGTCCAATAGGGCTCAGGGCCGGCCCTTAGCTCGCTAATAGAAAAAAATAACAGTAGGTTCGTCTAAATTTGAATTTTGACAAGAATTTTACAGAATATAGCACAATTTATATGTTTCTCAAAATCATCTCAAAACTATCTTCAACAATTCATAGTTTCACTTACAACATGTGAAAATTTATTTCTAAATTCTCGGCCCTAACGGGCCGCCACCGTGCCTCCGCTTTTTTAGCGGGCCGTGCCGTGCCGGCCCTCGTGCTTCGATGGCGGCCCGGGCACGGCCCTCTAACCCGCCGGGCCGGCCCTAAGCCCTATGTAGTCGTGCCGTGCCGTGCTTTGGACCGGGCCAAAATCAACGGGCCCGTGCGGCCAACGGGCTTAAGGCTGCATGCTCATGATTATGTTCAGTTCGTTCTCTTCCGCATGTCATGTCGGTGCCAATTACCGACTCTACCCCTCTCGATCGCCCATTTGGATTTTGGCCTACAGCTGTCAGCTCTACAAAGACGACCGCACAATCCTCATCTCCCCCCCTCTCCTTTGGCTCCTCCGTCGTTTTTCGTTTTCTTTTTTCTTTGTTTTTCTAGCATAAAAGAAATACTTCTTTTACACTTTATGTCATTTGGGCACCGCACAAAAAAAACACAGAATCCCATCCAAAAAGATATAGGCACAAAATGTAATAAAGCACATTAGATTTTTTATCTATAGATTCTTAAAAGTTAAAAAACACAAGGATTAAACAGGACCTTATTTCACCATGGTACAGTTTTAAAATTTCTAGCTCAAATGGTCCCTCTTAGCGCTCATGATGATATTCTAGATTTCAAAACTCTCATTAGTAATAAGGTCCTAAATGTGGAGTACAACGCAAAGAAATTGAGAGAAGGTAACAAATACAAAATAGATCACACACAAGTCTGCTAGCAGTTCTTCTAGAGCTCCCATGTGGCAACAATCTATGGCCAAACATCCTCAAGCACCACCACTTCCTCGTCAGCTAGCACAAGTTTATCACCCAAGACCACTGTTGCCCTCATCGAACGATTAGGGAGCACCATCTCCAAGGCCATAGAATTATAATATGAAGGGTCCATGTTATGCATGTGATGTATATGAGCACGACTCTAATTGGTTTTGTTTTTACGATATGTGTGATTATATTTTACAACCCAATTAGTATGCAACTTGTGTTTTTTCCTAAAACAATATATATCTGCATGATTTGTGTTTGACACCATCTAACCTTTTGTCATTATTCACCACATGACCTCTCACACGACTCATTTGTCCATCTCTCTTCCTCTCCCTTTCGACTCTCTCCATCTCTCTCATACCAGTAGGCGGCGCCTAACTCTCGATGGCAAGGGCGGAGCAACAGATAAAGTTCTGGGTCTAGGTGCAACCTCAACAAATTGAAAAAATAGTGATTATAGTTAATTTTTCACCATGTACATATCCTCACACTAAAAACTATGCACCCTAGCTAGGATTTGCTCATAAAGCATGCAGTAAAAGCCCCCAAGGGTGGGAGATGGCCAGACAGGGCTTGATTCCTGGTTCCTACAACGGGCCTCCAAAGAAAACTGGGTTAAGTGACCCTCTCAAAAAAAAACATCTATGCACCCACAAGGCAAACGTAATCCCTTTAAATTTGCTCTAGTTCTGTCCCTGTCCGACATCGGTGTGCATGTGGCCTAGGCACAACCCTCCCTCAATGGTGCCTCGACATGTGGTCCCCTCTAGTTGCGCATAGGCCATACCCTCCCGGCGGCAACGTCCCTCTCCGACTACACTAAAAGGATCTACATGGCTAGAGAGGATGAATAGCCTATATAAATTTTCTACGATCTTCACAAACACTAAAACAAAAGTTCATTAGTAATAGGAAGCCCCTACTAGCAATTACTTGCTTTAGCTCTATTATTTCATCCAAATACAAGGCTCCTACATAATTCTAGTAGCTTGGTTTATAATCTATGTTACACAAGCAAACAAGCTACCAACCTGATTAAACTAGAGAGCCGCAACTAACTAGCAAGAACTACTAATGAATGCAACTATACAACAAGAACTAGAGACTGCTGCCGTGATACTCATTAGTCACTCACTCATACATACATATACAGGCAGATGCCGGATTGTTGGATTGCATTCATACTCGACGACATAGCCAGTACTAGCTAGCGAGCGTAGCCATGGAGGATGCCGAGAAGAAGGCAACGGCACCGGATTCTTCGCAAGCGCCACCGCTGAGCGCGGTGCACGTGAACAGGCCCCTCGTCGCCGCCAACCGCGCCATGGCCGCCGTCCATGCGGCGCTCGTCACCACGGTCATCGCCCACCACGCCATGGCGGTGCTGCTCTCAGACGACGACTCATCTGGCAGCGCGTCGCCCCGGTCCCGGTCCCGGTCCCTGCAGCAGGTGGCCATGGTGGTGGCCGACCTGACGCTGCTGTTCCTGTGGGCGCTGTCGCAGTCGGGGCTGTGGCGTCCCGTGACGCGCGCCGCGTTCCGGGATCGGCTGCTGGCGACGGTGCCCCGCGGCGCGCTCCCGCGCGTGGACGTGCTGGTGGTGACGGCCGACCCGGACAAGGAGCCGCCGCTCGGGGTGGTGAACACGGTGGTGTCGGCCATGGCGCTGGACTACCCCGGCGGCGCGCTCAGCGTGTACCTGTCGGACGACGCCGGGTCGCCGCTCACGCTGCTCGCCGCCCGGAAGGCCTACGCCTTCGCCAGGGCCTGGGTGCCCTTCTGCAGGAGGCACTCCGTGCAGTGCCCGTGGCCCGACAGGTACTTCGCCGGTGACGACGCCCACGACGGCGGCGATCGCCGGGAGGATCAGCCGCTCGCCGAGGAGAGGGCAACAGTCAAGGTACATACGTCTCTAGTGTTTTGACTGTTTTTTTTTCTTTTTCCCTTGGGCAACACGTGCAGTCGACGTGTGTGATGACGTCAAACTGGCCCAGAGAGTGGATATAGATCATATACTAAGATGGTCAAGATTTGCAGTCGACTTGTGTGATCATCTTTAGTTTTTTTAGTCCAAACGTGTGGACATCCGTGTCACGCAACAGAGCATCGAGACAAAAACACAACACACAAGATTGGGTGTGTAGCTAGTGCGACACTACTAGCTAATGTTATCTGTACTCCATCCGTTCCAGAGTGTTGTTTTAGATTTTTAATGTTATGTATTTGATCATTCATTTTATTTATATAAATATTATCTATTTTGTTATGATTTATTTTATTATTAAAAGTATTTTAATAATTATTTATTTTATAATATGTATAATTCTTTTTAGATAAGATGAATGGTCAAGTACAATTTCTGAAAAATCTAAGCCAGCACTTTTCTAAGATAAAAGGAGTACATAATTGAATTAGTTTTAACTCACTCCGCTCCCAGTACATAAGGTATAACTAATATAAAAAATATATTTAATTTCTTCTCTTAATTCTAGTATTAATATATCGATGCATGTATATTTAAAGAGAGCACGTCTTGTATTATGGGATATGTAGGGAGTATTATACATGGAATGACATAAACACGAGTGTAATCTTAAGAAGAAGAAAAAAAAAAGAAAAAAAAAAGAGGTTAGACAGGTAGTAATAGTTTTAGCATTGTGTCACCTGGTTATTATATTATTGCATTGCAGGAACTATACGAGAAGTTGAAAGCGGACATAGAGGCTGCCATGAAGGACGAGAGTATTTCTGGGAGCTGGACAAAAGCCAAACGCCAGGATCACGATGCTTATGTGGAGGTGAATACTATAAATTAGCTAGCTAGCTAGCTTCAATGAATTATTGAGCTAGTGATGATAGGGATGTAAATGAAGAAGATAAAGCATTCATCCGGCCATCCATGGCAGATCATCACTAGCAAGGAAGACCAAGACGGCGACGGCGACGAGGAGGAGGATGAGGAGATGCCGGCGCTGGTGTATGTAGCCCGCGAGAAGCGAAGGGCGTGGCCTCACCACTTCAAGGCCGGCGCTCTCAACGCCCTGGTACGTATGCTACAGTTTTCTTTCAGATCATGCAATGATCCATTTTTCAATGATGGTGATGGTGGTGCAATCAATGACATAATTACGTGCTCACGCTTTAATTTCCATGCGGGCCGATCATTAATTTTTTTTTCAATTAATGATGATGATGATGATCGGCCGGCATGAATGCTGCTGCAGCTGCGCGTGTCGAGCGTGTTGAGCAACGCGGCCTACGTGCTGGTCCTCGACTGCGACATGGCCTGCAACAGCCGCGCCTCCGCCCTGGACGCCATGTGCTTCCTCCTCGACGGCAGCCGCAGCCGCAGCCGCAGCTCGCCGGACAACCTCGCCTTCGTGCAGTTCCCGCAGATGTTCCACAACCTCAGCGCCAACGACATCTACGCCAACGAGCTCAGATACATCTTCGGGACCCGATGGTTCGGTATGGACGGTGTCCGTGGACCTTTCCTCTCCGGCACCGGCTTCTACGTCAGGAGAGACGCGCTGTACGGGGCCACGCCGACGACGGCCGGGACCATGGACGCCGGCGACCTCAAGGCACGGTTCGGCCACTCCGACCGTCTCGTGGCATCCTTACGCAGCCTCGGCGGCGGTGACCCAGCAACAGCAACGACGGCGACGACCCTGCTGGTGCAGTTGGCTTACGAGGCGGGCACCGCCTGGGGCACCGGCGTCGGCTTCATGTACCAGTCGGTGGTGGAGGACTACTTGACGGGCTTCCAGCGCTTCTTCTCGCGTGGCTGGACGTCCGCCTACTGCTACCCGGAGCCGCGGCCGGCGTTCCTCGGCAGCGTGCCCACCAACCTCAACGACGTGCTGGTCCAGAACAAGCGCTGGATGTCCGGCATGCTCGCCGTCGGCGTCTCTAGGCGCCACTCCCCGCTCGCCTGCCGCCCGCTCCTCCGCGCCTCCCTGCTCCAGGCCATGGCCTACGCCTACTTCGGCCTCGCCGCGCTCTACGCCGTCCCGGTGCTCTGCTACGCCCTCCTGCCGCAGCTCTGCCTCCTCCGCGGCGTCCCGCTCTTCCCGTGCCCCGCCGCTGCCGCCGCCGCGTTCGCGTCCTCGCTGCTGCAGCACCTGGCGGAGGTGTGCGTGGCCAGGCGGGGGGCGGCTGGACCTGCGCACCTGGTGGAACGAGCAGAGGTTCTGGCTGCTCAACGCCCTCACGGGCCAGCTCTTCGGCTGCGTCAGCGCCGCCCAGGAGCTGCTCGGCGTCGGCGTGCTGGACTTCCACCTCACCAGCAAGGCCGACGACGACACAGACGACGCAGGAAGGCTGCTGTACCAGGACGGCGTCTTCGACTTCACCGGCTGCTCCACGCTGCTGCTCCCTGCCACCACGCTCTCCGTGCTCAACGCAGCGGCCATCGTCGCTGCCACCTGGAAGATGACGACCTCGCAGTTCGCCGGCGACCTGCTGCTGCTGCTGCTCCCGCAGCTGTTCCTCATGTGCTACGGCGCGGCGCTCAGCTACCCGCTGCTGGAGGGGATGTTCCTCCGCCGGGATCCTGCCAGGGTTCCGCCACGCATCACCGCACTCTCGCTCGCATTGGCAGCCGTGCTGCTCGCCGTGTTTGGATGACCGACACATGCTTCTTTTTTTTCTTCTTGTTGTTGCCAAACAAAACAACAAAGCATGTAGTACATGTACTGTACCCTTTTGGCTTCCTACCGTTCAGTTTTATTAAGCACAACGTACTGAGCTAAACAACGAGAACAAGCTCAGCTTCATTCATATAGCAAAAGCAGGGGCAGCAGAGGTAGTGAGACAAAACACCACCCAAGCGACTTGCTTATGGAACATACAGGAATACATTCAACAACATGTTAGATTATGCTTAAGCAACTCCTACTGAGCAAATAGAGAACCTACAGCACTAGTCGAAACTCTGCAATATGCAACTGCATGTCTGCATCGGAAAGAACAGAACCACCCTACATGTGACCACATGCTACTCTCTGGGTCTGGGATTCCAGTAACAGGATCAAACCGTGTAACGGTTCTTTGGTCCCTTGTCCGCCTTCTTTGCATCGTCCTGCAGCCAAAGAGGGCCAAGTGAGAATCGGCACACCTTACCCAGGGCATTGAAAGGAGAGGGGTAGCTTAAGCACTACTCACATGAACAATGAATCCAATGGAGTCCTTGTAATCCAGGAATTCCTTCCACTGCTTCCCGATGCTTATCTGAAAGAAAGGGGGAACATGTTACCAACTTATGTCAAGCTTGTTAGGAGGATGCTAACAATGTTTCAGATCCAGATGAACTTGCATATCATGGTTTCAGAAAAACAATTCTCAACAATTTCCTGGACCTCGTACAGGACCATGGAAATGGCCAACTACCACTTGAATCCCCAGTCATGACCCCCTTCTGTTTTCCTCATTATTCTTTCATATATCAGGGTCACATCAATATATGGAATAACTCAACGACCATTTGCATGTATGATAATATTGTAATTATCAGGAAAAACATTATTTGTAAACAATGAAAATATATAAGTTGTTGTACAAGTGTTTATCATGATACCGTAAATTATCCTAAAAAACGTGATGACTGCATAGGAGAAAGGAAAAAGCTGCTTTTACAGGCATTTAGACAGAGATGTGATTGCAGCACTCATACCTGAGCAGCTTCATCAGCAGCATTTTTTGTCCAGATAGCTATTCTTTCCTGCTTGCCACGCACACTGACGACTGCTCCACAAATTTCATCACCATAGTCGAATTGTTCGCCAATCATAGCCAACAGCTACATGAAACAATATTGGAAGAGTAAGGGTGGAGGACTGGAGGGTATAATAAGGAGAGATGAGCAGAACAAAATTAACGTTTCCGATAAAATAAAATTTCTTACAGTGTGCAGCCACAGCGTGTCAGATTTTCCTTTTCCACAGCTGATGGTCCATTTACCACCATTAGCACAAATGGGATCTTCCCATTTTGGCTCAATCTTGTTCTTGAAGCAATGGAAGTCAGCTCCGATGGCCAACTTGCTAGGGCGATGAATATTATTGTAAAGGCTGAGAAAACACAGATCCATTAGTTGGAATATATTTTAAAGACGAAAGCCAACGTTTGATGGGGACACAAAAGGACCAATGCAAAGATCAACAAATGTCTGACACGAAATTAGACCAAGAGCACTTATCAGAAGGAAGGAAGAGAGGAAAGGTTATAAAATATCAGAAGATCTTCCAACTTTCAATCCCACACGACAACTATCAAGAAATTTGACCGCGAAAAAAGGAAAAGGCAAGCAAGAGAGCCAGTAAACTATTAAGCTCAGTTCAGCAGGATCAAATCGAACCTCTGATCCTGAAGACTAAAAAACATATGTTACAGATTTTGCATCATAAGAGACTGAGTATGGGCTAGGGCTAATTTTTACCTAGCTATCCAAACAGGCCATTAATATCAACCATAGACTTGACGAGGCATGTGTTTGAGTACAAAAACAACCTCATGAGAACAAGGACTAGCAGGTAGGACGGGAGAACAGGCTGTTGAGTATGGCAACATACCATGCTTGTCCAATAAGGAGTTCATATACAGTATTATGAATGAATGAAAATGAAACTGAAAGAAGTGTACGATTGATCAGCAGAAGCTTGTATAATATTACAAATGAGAAGGCTAATGACATCTACGATATAAAAAAAACATGTAAAAGTAAAAAGACCACTGGAAACAGCAAAATAAAAGAGTTCGTATGGCTAAAGTAACTAGCTGAGCACAAAACATGTGGAACGTCGTCAGAATTGATCTTCCCCGTTCAAAAAACTAGCGTCCTAAGTTTAATTACTTATGGATGGACACGCAGAGTCAGAAACTAATAATGCCTTAATTAATGTAGACAGAAATCCCAGATCCGGCAGATTTCTAGATTAATCGGTCGGAGAGAAAGAGAGAGCGAATCGGTGGGACGCACCCCCAGAAGTCCTCGACGGTGGAGAAGGTGTGGATGGGTCGGATGGAGCTCCCCCAGGCGGCCATCTTGTTCTTGGCGTGCGGGTTGTCGAACCAGAAGGTCCACGAGTGCTCGAGCGGGTGCGCGGCGGGGAGGGCGGGCGCGGGGGCGTCGTCGGCGATCTCGCCCTCCTCCCTGTCGTCGTCCTCCGTAGCGTGCGCGGGGCGGCCCCGGGAGCCCGCGGAGGCCGGCCTCGTGTCGATCTCGTCGGCCATGGCGGCGGCGGATGGGATGGGTACGGTGCGGCGCGGCGCGGCGCGGCGAGTCGAGTCCAAGGGAGGGGGAGAGCTTTGGTTGGGGCTGCCTGTGGCTTGGCTTAGTTAGGTCTGCCCGCGGCTTTGGGTCGGGAACGGGTGAGTTGGTCGGGCTGGGCTGCGCTGGGCCAGGTGAGTTGTCTGCTCTGCTTAGGCGAATTGGGCTGAGATTAGATGAGATGGGCCGGGCCAGCCCCTCTGCTGGGCCACCGCCCTTCGTCTTCCGTTCTTCACCACACCACGCAGGCACACCGCACACTCATGGAAGAGAAAAGGCGTCTCATCAAAGCCATCCTTTATCACTCTTTATATTATAATATATGAATGGACTTTCTTTTAGAAGATAATGATTTATAAGATAAAAAGTAAATTATTTCCGATGCATCGTCTTGTTGAACTTCATCGGACTAGCTCTATTCTAGTTCTAGGTGGGGTGTCGACGTTCCACGTGAATCGCATGCCTGTGTCCATGTCATGTCTTTTTGTCGTTTGTATGTTCAACGGCTGTTGACAAATGAAAATGTTTCCAAGTTACTCGCTTCTTCCTTTAGGATACCTAGAGGGTTCTAAAAATGATTCAGTATATATATGTCAAATCTCAAGATTTCTTGGCTGGACAAGCTGTCTTGGTTAGGCTTCATTTATTTGAGTGTGAGCTGATATTTGAGGATAAATTCGAATATTTGTTATTGTGATGAAATTTAATTAATTGGAGCATGTCATGTAAGTAGGTCACTATCGCGCGAGTGGAAGCATGTATGTTGCTAGTATTGTAACTACTTTTATTACTGTATGTACTTATATATAACCTGAAATTTAATTGCGCACCGTACCGCCTAATCAGACCAGTGCCAGTAGCGTTGACTGAAGTAGAAGAAACAAACGGGTCGAAAGCGAAGGAAAGAAATTAGAGGACGTGCCAAGGAGTGGAGTGGCTTCCCATCGAGGCAGGCGGGCAGGAATCAACACAAAGTAAAGTAAGCAAACATCGGGCCAACTATTCTGTTTCATATCCGAAATCACTGTAGTTTTGTCCAAATCTATATCTAATAATAAAGAGGCAAAACTTTCAGCCTGTTTTTTTGTTCGCCATAATTTTCGTCCAGCCTCCCTGACTAAAACCGTGCATATGTAAAACAACAAGCCTTTTCCAGTCGCAAATCATGCCTGAGACCACCGTTTTCATGTTGGAGACACCCGTCCGAACCTGACAAGCGAGCCAACAATAATTGGGAAGCCAATCAACCAAACCAAATTCAGATTCCTGATCGAATCTAAAACAAAATCATGTGCCAAATAAAGCCAAGAACCATATATATTCATAAGTCGTGCATAAAATCAATGCCGGTCGGTATTGATCTAGACGACCAAAGGCCATGACGCGGGATGGGGAGGAGGAGGCGTGGGCGAGGCAGGGCGACGACACCACGGCGACGCGAGGCAGGAAGACAACGGCAGCACGAGCGAGGCCAAAATAGACGAGGCTGCCGCAGTGCCGGGGAGGTGCGGGGAGCCAGGGAGGTGCTAAGGCATGGCAACAGAGTCGGGCGGGGGAGAGGCCGCTTCCAGCGTGGAACGGGCGCCCCGGGGCAGCGCACTTGCCCCCAGGGACGGCGTCGCATGAGGAGGCGGCGGTACTCCGCGACGAACGGGTAGAGGTAGGGCCTCCGGATCAGAAGACTGCCATGGGGAGGGGCAAGGAGGCCGGCGTGGATGCTGGCACGCCGGAGGAGCAAAGGAAGCTTGGCATGGGGAAGGGCAAGGTTGGCGCTGGGAAGGGCGGGGGGATGAGGGACGGAGGATGCCGGCGGCCATGTGAGTCCGTAAGACTTACGAGACGCCAGGGGGATGCGGAGATTTCTGCGCGTCAGTGAGCGGTGAAGAAAGGGATAAGGATAAGGTTCCATGTGTTAGTATGTTTTTGTTAGCTTTTCTGTTCTTTTTTTTCTTGCCCTTTTTTTGTTGTTTTTCTTTGCTGGCCGTTCTTTCCAGTCACCCCTCTGTATTTCCAGCCTGTTCTGCTAATTTTTATATTAATATATATATATATACTTACTTTTCTCTATATAACTATAAAAATTGATAAATTTAATATTATGGGCATTTGAACCTTCCCTTTCCTCATAAAAAATTATTGCCACTAAGTTGCTGGTAGTGTTTTGATTAATAAAACATATTCTTCTTAGAAACTGGAACCATCAATAATTCCACAAATCAAATTGTAAAATTGACATCTGAGCAATTTGTTATCGAATCAAATATAAATAATAATCTATATCTATGTACTTCTAATAATAATAAAAAGACAATTTAGCCTATTTTCTCCTCTAACTAACTACATGGATGTAAAACCTATTTATGTACGTCTCTCTACAACTAACCTCTGTGTGCATATGAGTTAGAATAGACGACATGTAGCAATAGTTGATACAGAGTCCGATTCCAAAATGTATTGGAACAAAAAAGTTCTCAAGATAATATTAATATTTCCTTCGGATTAGATGCAAGACAAAGGAATATTAAAAAAAGGAAAACAAATCAACCATATAGGGAAAGGAACAAGAAAGAAAATAGCAATGGACTTTGTCACGAACTCCTCTGGTTTATAGAAAAAAAGCAATTACATATTATAGGAAAAAAAGAATATAGGTAAAAAAAAGTAATAGCAATTGACTCCATCACGTACTCCTTTGATTCGGGGCTTTGAAAAAAACCACATATTTAGATCGGAAAATAACGATAGAATAAGGTGACGAACAAAAAAAAAAAATAGCTTAAAATGGATAAAATATTAATAAATGTGCAAGACATCCTCATTTTTAATTAACTTTTGAATTTTTTATTTGTTGCAACGCATGGGGTTTGGTCGCCTCTCGCTCCAAGTATCTAGAGAGTCGGATCTTGTCTCACGTCCCAAATATAAGTCAACGATACAAATTCAGATCATACTTACCTCAATAAAGCAACAACTCCGGTGCATCTATACAAATACAAATCAGACAACTTTAATAAAACAAGAACTCTTTAAATTAACTTGTGCTCATAAAAGTTAGAATAGGTCTTATCTAGCACAATACAGAGTCTGATTCTAAAACGTAGTTCGTAGATGTGACTCAGACTCATCATAAACTAGGAATCCTGATTCTAATCCAAATTGAAAAAGAAGTATAGTATATGCATAGTATGTATGAAGTATCTTATTAAATAAGGACCGATTTTAGCTAAATATTTTTTGATAATTGTGTGGGTCGCACTCATATATGTAACAAAATAGTGTAACCGATCAACAGAACCCATCTATTTTTCTAGCTGAATCCGTATTAAAGAAATGGGCCTATTCTATTTTCTCTCGCTAATAATTCTAAAAACATTATATTCCAATATGAAGCCTATTCTAATTTCGCTCTAATATGCCTCCTGACAGTACATATAAAATCAAAGCCAAAAGAGGCTCCCACGAGACCCAAGGTAAATCATGCACTTATTCGTCCAGAGCCTATGTTGTACATCGACAAAAAAGGAATATATCAATTATTCTCCTCCGGTATAAATTATATGTCGATATAAAAACATGTCATCAGCACAAGGATACGCTAAAACAATGGCCAAAACAACTACGTCCACAATTGTAATAATATTTTAAAAAAAAATCACATCAATATTCAATGCATCAACACACACTATAGATATTCAAGTCTTTAAAAAAAAACAACTCTCATTACAGTTCAATAAGATAAGGTCTATATTCCGACAATTTTGAGCAAAGGTCATCATGTAGACTGGTTTCATTGTAATCATTAAACTCGCAACATATTTAATAAAAAATATCATAAAGAGTAAAAATTATCTTCTTAAATTGAAGACAACAACAGCGTAAGATAAAAAAAAATTAAAACATGCATTTGTTCACCCATAAAAAAAGTTAACACATGTATTCATTCACCAGTAAGCAACGCTTGGGGCATATTTCTAGCCCATGTTTATACGTCTAATTTTGTTCAAGTTTATAGAAAGATATTTTATAACATCTACATCATGAAATCAATTTGCAGTATTAAAGTTATATTTGATAGTGTACTCTTCTATCGGAAATTGTTTCATGTCGCGAGCGTTCGTACCCTATTAATGTAAATTTCGAATAAAGCTTGAGAAAATTTTGTTTATCATCAATTATGATGATTTAAAAAGGGTGTTGTGACGACAGACGATGTCAGCTGATAAGCTCTCGGTAGTGCTAGCTGTATTATGTTATGTTATCTTATCCGGGTTTATTTTTCTAGTATAATAATCAATATAATCATGAACTATCCTACCCAATCTTTTTTTTAAAAGGCCTCGCGAGTCGCGACACACCCTTTTAAGCTAGCATCGTTACATGTGTAGCGTAAAGCGTAAACAAACATAGTCAGTGTCCCTGTGGTGCACGTGAATGGGACCACGAGAGAGAAACATTTGTGTTATGCCCTTCCCCTATCGAGAAATGGTTATACTATTACTGCTATTCCCTCAATTTTAAATTATAAATTATTTTATTTCTTTTTAAATCTCAAAACATTTTAAGTTTGACTAAATTATATAAAGAATTACAAAGATATAATTAATGAAGAATATAAAGATGCTTATTCTACACTGAAACCATTAAGGAGTTGGAGAAAAAAAAACAACTTATTTAATAAAATTATTTTCTCAAACTTTTTTTCAAAGCGCTTGATAATTTCAGTGGAGAAGATGCTCCATGTGAGGAATTAGAGCCGAAGCCTTACGAAATAGATCCTACTCTGAACGTACTTTTGGACCATAATCTCTCTAGCATACGGTATTTCAAATCTAGTGACATGGAGGAGAAAACATGTTCTGTCTCTCTTGTTCTACAAATTGTAGTACATATGCATGTACCCTTATCTTTATGAAAACAATAGTCATATACTCTCTCTTTCTCTCTATCTCTAGAAACATGATTAGAGAGGCCGATGAAGAACTAGTTCAATTTCATAACATATAGTTTAGTTGTCTTCTAAACCATCATATGAGTGCTCTTCAGGTGTGTAGGCGTTGCACAAGTTGAAGCACTTACCAAAGGGGCTCGACTATCAAGTCAATGGTCTTGAGGCCCGGTCTTAATCGGAGCGGCGCTTTGTCATGGAGGAAGTGAAGCAATTAGGCCTTGTTTAGATTCTCTCTAAATTCCAAGTTTTTTTTTCTCTCTCCATCACATCAATTTTTATCCGCATGCATGAAACATTAAATGTAAGTAAAAAATAAGCGATTATGCAGTTTGGTTATAAAACACGAGAGGCGAATCTTTTTTGAGTCTAGTTAATCTATGATTGGACAATAATTACTAAATACAAACGAAAAGCTCTATAAGATTTTGAAGTTACAAAAACTTGCAATCTAAACAAGGCCTTAGTTTGATATCTTGTAAAGTGTATGTTTT